>LR749490.1:4272922-4296666 GCA_902729485.2 Mus minutoides
GGGCTGGGGCTGGGGCTGGGGCTGGGGCTGGGGCTGGGGCTGGGGCTGGGGCTGGGGCTGGGGCTGGGGCTGGGGCTGGGGCTGGGGCTGGGGCTGGGGCTGGGGCTGGGGCTGGGGCTGGGGCTGTGTTACCAAGTCTGAAATAGGATTCCTCAGAGCACTGGGGGAGGCATCTCCCCAGAGGATGGTGTCTGCAGCAGGCTGGTGCCGAGGCGAGGCATTCTGACACCCTAAAAAAACCCTTGCAAACTGCCACAGATGGAGGAAGAGCTGAGATTCAAATTGCAGGCTGTTTTCTAACACGTTAAAGATTTGTGTTTTTACTCACTGCTGAGCACGGAAGCAAGATGAGTTTTCTTGTTGTAAAGACTGAGCAGGCAGCAGATTCTTCCCTCTAAGCAACATTGCCAGTGTGGGACGGTGCACCCTTCTCCCCAGTCTGATTCAGCCCAGGTCGGAAATGCAGCCCCCGCTCCTGCTCCTGGAACTCCGCCCACTCAGACCTTCTTGAACCTGTGTCCCCTTCTTGCTACCAGGCAGGTTCTGGTCCCTGTTGTTAAGACTCAGCCCAGTAATGATGTCAGGGTTGAGAAGTAAAAAGATTTGACATTCTAGCTCACTTGGAGATTCTCAGCCTTTCCAATGCTGCGACCCTTTAATACAGCTCCTCCTGTGGTGGTGGACCCTCCCCCTCCCACTCCCCCAACTGTAAAATTATATTCATTGCTACTTCATAACTGTAATTTTGCTATTGTTATGAGTCGTAATGTAAATATCTGATATTTAAGATATCTGATATGTGACCTCTGGGAAAAGGTTGTTTGACCCCTGACCCCAAAGGGTTGCAACCCCGAGGTTGAGAACCACTGTGTAGCTCCTAAGCCTAACTCTCCACATGCTGTCTTGTTCCAGAGAGGGACTCCAGGTCCACTGTGCAGAAAAGGAGACTGAGGTAGCAAGAGGTCCAATAACCTGCTGAGGGCCACACACACAGCAAGAAATAAGGCAGTGTTCAAGACCTGAGCCTACCTGCTCTGCCCTGGCACTTATCCTCGGAGCACAGGACCCGCCCCACCTCCCTCCCACACACACCGTGGCTTCCCATAGGCTCTGTGTTTTCATACTCAGCTTATGTTCTTTTGTCTTTCTTGAATCTCATTCCAGGCCTAGGGAAATAGCAAGGGCTCTTTGGGTCTAAAATAGGGAGTGGGGTAGGAATTCTTTCAAAAATCAGAGGAGTATGTGTGTGTGTGTGTGTGTGTGTGTGTGTCCTCACTATGTAGCCCACGGTGGCCTCAAACTCATACTTTATCTGCCTCAGCCTCCTAAATCCTGGGGTTATGAGTGAATGCTATCATGTTCAGTTCATTACCTAATTTTAATTTTTACAAAATGAGGGCCCTGTTGGGGACCTGGATAGGAAAGTTTAACGTGTACCCAAAGTAATAGGAAAGAGTTACAAACAGGACACAGCTCACATCTACCAGTGCTTAGCCTGCGAGAAGACCGTCCACAGGCCTGAGGACCAGGAAGACGTGTTTGTTTCTTCTGATGCTTAGAATAGGCTACCTGGAATGAGGACTCTCCCAGGCTGCCACCGGGGCGGCTGTCTTCTAAAAAGATCCACAGGGCTAGGCGCCCTCTGCTGGCCAGTTCTGGAAACGCATGTAGAGGAACTCAGTGGTCAGTAGTAAGCAAGAGCCTATGAGAGGAAATGGGACTGAGAAAGGCTAGGAGAGGACAGACACCTCCTCTCCTTGTTGGGAGTAAAGCCCTTGGTGACTCCCACATTCCCTATGAGAGTAAGGTACAGTGTCTCACACTTCAAGCCAGGCCATGGAAGGGTTCTCTGAGAGGTGGTCTTCCACTCAGGAGGAATAGAACCAGGGAAGACACTTGTGACAGACATCACTGAATATAGTTACGGGAGTCCTGAGGCAGTGCTGTGAAGGGACTATCCAGCAATCAGGGTGCTGGAGTGATGGATGAGCAGTTAAGGGCACTTGCTGTTCTTGGAAAGGACTAAGGCTTGGCTCCCAGCATCCCCAGGGCAGTATACGACCACCTGGAACTCCAGTTGCAGGGGACCTGATGCATGCAGTGCTCATGGAAGCCAGAAGAGGGCACAGGTGCATGCACACACACAAATAAGAATAAAGAGTGTCTATCTGTTGGCAGAGCCTATGGGAGTGGCCAGCCCCTCCATGCATTCTGCACATGCTGGACTTACAGTGTCCATCAGAACTATGAGCTGAAGGCTTGGCTCCAGGCAGTGGGGCTCAGAGGCTGGGCCTTCTGGAGTGCATGGATCAAGAGGACCTGACTACCTTCTGAGAATGAATCCTTTGGTAGATTCATAGCTGACTGGGTTTGGGGGAGGAGCTTGTCGTAGAGCGAACTCACTCTCATCTTGGCCAGTTGTGAGCAGATCTTTCCCTCTTCTTGCTCCCATCATAGCGCTCAGAAACAACAGAGTCAGCCACCAAAGTCTCTGCAACATGAGCCAACAGTAATGCTCTTGTCGTCTAAGCAGATATTCTCAGGTGTTCTTGTGCAAAGCAGGATCTCTTCCCCCCTGCTCTAACACAGCACGGTGTAAGTCTTACCTGGGGAGACACCAACAGAACAAACTGCTACCCCAGACGGGGCTCCAACAACAGACCAAGTATGATTCTGCCTACTTAGCTTGGGAACCAATGGATTTATTGGGTTAACTATAGGAACGTGCTGAGGCGTTGCTTACGGGAGACTAGTTGAACCCCAAACAGCCATACCACCAAAAGACATTTCCACCAATACGGATGATGAATTCCCCATAGCTACATAGATAGGAACTACTCCACTCTCAGGTAACTCTCTGCCCACCCTATACTCTAGCACCTTCTGAGACCCAGAAACTGTAGGCATCTGGGGCAGAGCAACACACAGCTGACTGAACAGCACAGGAGAGTGGCTGGGATCCCAGGGGAGCGTCTAAGATCCTCTCCACTCCTTCCTCCCATCAGGGGACATCAGCAGATCCCATTTTGAAGGTCTCTGGAGAGTAGCCACAACAAATGAAGATAAGATGCTGCTGTCAGTCTGCTGTGCACCTCAGAAATGGGTACACAGGACATCTCTAAGGCTGCTAGGTTTTGTGTGTGGTCTCAGATACCAGAGACCTTGGGGGTACAGGTAGACCTTGGCAGTGTCCAAGGCTAGGATGGAAAGGGAAGTCCACATGTATGCACAGGGGACATCAGGATCTCGTGAGTCTGATGTGGCCTGAGTAAGGACCCCATGGGGGTATGCTCTAGGCTCTCATAGCACTACCCTGAAGGCTTCCTGGGACCCAAGGCAGTCATCCTCAGTGGTCGGTGTAGTACAGATCTGTTCCTGACTGAGAATCGCCTGCATCCAGCAAGCTGCCTGCACAGCTGGGGTTCCTCAAATGCCTGGCAAATGGGCCTTGCCAACCAGACTCGGGGTCCCTAACCATACCTCTCTTCCATCTCCCATGCAGGTGGGTGGATATGTCCCTGACTGGAGCCAGACCTCTACTGTAGAGGGGTGGAGGTGGGCTCGGGCCTGGCCTACCCCTCCCTCCCGACCACTCTGCCTTCCACACTGAACCCTTTTGTGTGAAGACAACGCTGGCTATGTGTCCGGGTGGTGGTCGTCCTCCTCCTCCTCCTCCTCCTCCTCCTCCTCCTCCTCCTTCTTCAAACCTCCATCCACTGGGACTGAGGCAGGTTTCCCAGACTCAGTGCTGTTGACCTCTGACCCTATTGTTTGTTATGAGGCCACCCTGTGCATGGCAGACTGGCCCAGCCAGAGACCAGAAACACCTGTCCTTCTGCTATGAAAACCAAAGTGTCTCCAGGCACTGCCAAGTAAGTGTCCCTCAGAGAGCAAAAATTGTCACCTTGCCCCTACTTACCTAGGATTGCACAACTCAGATGCCTGTGGAGGCACCATGAGCAGACCTGGAATGTTAGGAAAGAGGCCTAGGATTGAGGTAGGGATAACCTCTGGCCAGGTAGAATCCCCCCTGGGGACCCAAAACAAAGCAGATTGACTAGCTCTGACTGTTGAAAGGGCTTTCCAGACAGGTGTAGCTTGGTGTTGGTGGCAGGAGCATGGAAAGGTCCAGGCCAGCCTGGGTTAGACAGACCATGCTCAAAACAAAATGAAGTCCCATGCTTAGCACAGGGAAGAGTGGGGCACATGTGTAATCCTGGCACCCAGTGTGGGAACCAAAGGGGCAGGGGGAGATTTTTTTTGTTTTTCGAGACAGGGTTTCTCTGTCTAACCCTGGCTGTCCTGGAACTCACTTTGTAGACCGGGCTGGCCTCGAACTCAGAAATCTGCCTGCCTCTGCCTCCTGAGTGCTGGGATTAAAGGCGTGCGCCACCACGCCCGGTGAGATTTTGAATTCAGGACCAGCCTGCACTATATAGTGGGATCATCTCAACAGGACCTGGATGAAACAGATCATTACTTACAAAACGAAGCTCTCTGTCTCCCAGATGGGTGCTGCATGTCTGCAGTCCCAGTGCACGGGAGGCTGAGGCAAGAGATCAGGATGAAATTGAGGGCCACCAGGCTACAGAGTGAGTTTGAGTTGAGTCTGGAATGTGTGGTAACTCAGAGCGAGAACAAGCAGGGGAGAGAATAGGGGGAGGAAAGGAAAGAGAAGAAAGAAAAGAGGAAGGGAGGGAGGGAAGGAGAGAGGGGGGAGGAGGGAGAGGAGGAGGGAAGCCCCACAGCTACACCAGTGGCAACTTGAGAACAATCAGAACCCCTCCCTGGCACACCATCCCTGGGTGTCCAGCAGCATGGGCAGCAACACACAGCCAGAAGGTCCTCAGCAGATGCCTGTGCCCTGATGCTGATCCCCCCCACACCCGAAGCAGTGAAATAAACCTCCCTTCTTTATGAATGAACCAGCATCTGGTGTTCAGTTGTAGGTAGCAACAGATAACAAAAACAAGGTTCATTTCCCTACTGGCCAAAAAAAAAAAAAAAAAAAAAAAGGCTGCCGGCTGCCACAGTTGAAACAAAATATTCCTTAAATCCTGGACTTTTAAAGAAAGCGTCTGAGGTAGGCATCACAGGCTTTGGCATTTGCACTGCGACCTCCAGGTTTGTACTAGGTGACCCTTTACCCTCAGGACTGTCCTGTGAGGTTATGGGATGGTGAATGGAACGGTCATCCGGTCTTGGCAGGGTCAGACCTCCCACCTATCCTGGGCCTGGAGAACAGGGGCAAGGGCTTGGTGTTTAGCTCACCTTCTAAGCCAAACCAGACCTCAGAGTCACACATTGGTGCTGTCTCAGGAGCAAAGCCAGCTCCTCAGGGACTTGGCACATTGCAGAAGTGTCATGGCCTCCTACATGCAGGACACACAAAGGGCCACAAGTGGGGGGCGGCTGAAGCAGGAGGAGACAGGATTCTGGACCGTGGAGTGAGCATGGGGTCTCCTGTACTCTCCATCAGGAACGTTTGTGGCTTAGTGTTCCCTCCCTGATGCGCACACTTATGATCTAATACAAAAGAAAGCATCTACGACCCAAACTCAAGTGCATGTCAGGGGTGAGGCAAAGTTGGTAGCAGGGGGCATGAAAACTTCCATGCTGGATTTTCAGGCATAGCAGCCATTGTGGGTCTACGGAGCAACGGGGGCTGACAGAAGAGCCGGTGCTCAATTTGGTTGTATCAACCATGCTCACGAGACGAGAGCGAAACTCTCTCTGTTCCATGGACTCCACCAAATACAACTGAGACTCACGCTCTGTCAGTACATCTGGAGATATCAAGATTCCAGATGGTTGTGGAAGTGGTCTGGTGGCCAAGGGCTGAGAGATACATACTTGAAGTTATCTTGCCTTGTGGGACACAGCAGAGGGAATAAGGAACCCACTGTGAGCTGCCACGGAAGCCTCAGACTGACTAACAAGAAGAAGGAATGGTGTGGGAGGGTCTGCCAGGTGGAGCTCCTGAGTTCTCCTGAGCCAGCAGAGGCACAGAATCCAGGGACAACACCGAAGTGTCCGAGACAGGGTCTTACTGTGCAGCCCAGCCGGGCCCAGAGCTCTGAGCTTAATCTGTGCTGGAGATTGAACCCAAGACCTCATACGGTGGGCTTCTTAGTTGCTTCTTCTGTGCTGTGATAAAATACTCTTACAAAAGCAACTGAAGGCTTACTTGGGTTCGCCGTTCAAGGTATAGTCTTTAATACCAGGGAGTTGTGGTGGCAGGAACTTGAAGCCCCTGGTCACATTGCTGTCAAGCTCTCTTTCTCCTGATTATATAGCCAGGTCTCCATCTAAGAAGTCTTGTCACCCAAAGTGCGAAAGTGTCCCCATATCCAAGAATCTAATCAAGTTAATTCCCTGAAGATATGCTCAGAAGCCCCTCTCCCAAGTGACTCTAGATTTCATCAACTCAGGCAAACCCTGTGCTCTGAGCCACACACCCCCATTCCTCTTTCCATCTTTTTTTAAAAAAAAAAATTCAAGCCGGGTGTGGTGGCGCACGCCTTTAATCCCAGCACTCGGGAGGCAGAGGCAGGCGGATTTCTGAGTTCGAGGCCAGCCTGGTCTACAAAGTGAGTTCCAGGACAGCCAGGGATACACAGAGAAACCCTGTCTCGAAAAAACCAAAAAAAAAAAAAAAAAAAAAAATTCAAGACTCACTAAGTTGTTCAGGCTGGCCTTGAACTTCTGATCCTCCTGCCTCAGGCCCCTGAGCATTGTTATGATGTATAGTTGTTACCTGCCCAGCTCCTCTGTGGAAGTTTACCCTGTGAGCCTCTCTGTACCCAGAGTCCTGGGCAACATCTTGACCTCACCCCACTTCTCATTGGCACTGGTTTCGGGGTCTGTGAGCATGACCTCCTGGTAATCCATCCATCACAAGACCTGTCTGCTCTCCAGCCGTCTTCCTGCCCCTGACCCCAGTAAGGAAGAGCTCCAATGAGGTTCCCCCCTTGGGTTCCTTGGTGGTATTTTAGGCTTGTTTCTCCACCTTCAGGATCCCAAGTGTCAGGCCTGAGAGCCAGGACTATAGAGTGGCCACCTGCAGGCAGTGCCTGGCAGGGGGTGGGGGTATGTTTGCTTTGGGGAGCTCCACCATAAACACCTTGGGGGAGAACTATGCTTTCTGTTGTTTAATTCATTTTTCAAGCTGTTGGGAAGAATGTTTTGTGAGCTCAGATGTTTGTTTTAAATTGTCATCCTCCTGAACACCAGCGAGGAAACAGATACTTATTCCACATAGGAGGAATCGATGGGGGGATGGGGAGCAGGGGGGACTGTAAATGGCACCCTGAGCCAGAAGACTAGTGCCTGAACCTCCCCCAATCTCTAAGTCCATCTTCCAGCCTCCAACCTTAACCCCCGACCTATGGCCAGGATGAGGTGGGCAGGGTAGAGAAGAGCCACATACCATTTCTATGAGACCCACAACCCAGCTCGTAGGCAAAGCCTAATGTTGGGACGAGTGGGAAATAAACCCCCTCAGTGCCACTCTGTATTTGTTTTATTTTTACTTTATTTGTGTCTGTCTGTGTGTGGAAATGCGCATGTGAGTGCAGTGTCCTTGAAGGCCAGAAGAGGGCGTCAGATCCCCCAGCGCTAGAGTTACAGACCACGGAACTGGACCCAGGTCTTCTGCAAGAGCCCCAAGTGCTCTTAACCAATGGGCCTTCTCTCCAGCTCACTTATTCTTGTTTTATTTTTCCTTTTACTCCCACCCTGCTTTGGAAACAGGTTCTCCTGTGAGTTTTCCAGGCAAGGCTTAAACTCCTAGTCCTTGTGTCCTTCTTGAATGCTGGGCTAGCATATGACACCACATCCAGCTTCTTGGACATTCCAGTGGCATCAGCACCCAGGACCCTTTATGTGGCAACTGGGTTTAAGAAGTACTCTGTGTTACCTAGATGTGTAACAGTATCTGATTTGGGAGACTAAAAGAAATGAGGCCATGTATACATTGCTGTAAAGTCAAGTCCAGCTTGGACAGGATCTCCCTGCTCAAGATTCTCCTGAATCTACGGCTGAGGACCCTCACTTCCTGGGCCCACCACAGTTCAACTCTCAATTGCTGAAGTGGTCGCTTGCAGGTTTCCCATAGCACACTCAGCAACCAGTAACTTTCAACAGAGAACACGTGAGATAACCTGACCAATAAAAGCCAGGGTTTAAATACAAAATTAGTCTCTACTGTCATGGCTGTGGTGTTTGATTTGAATGGATGAGGTTTTGAAGTCTGGAGCTCTTGCAACCTTCACAGCACTGAGTGGCGAGCTGGTCAGTGGCTGGGAAAAACCAAAGGGAACCCCATCAGAAAGCGTGGCGATATAAGAAGAGAAACTTTCATCCCAGCACCTGTCCTCCGGTCAATTTTTATCTTAAAGAACTAATATTATTTTGGCTTTTCGCTTCAGTTTTTGAGGATGTGTTTTACTATGTCACCCGGTGTGGTATTGAACTTTCGATCATGCTGCCTCTGCCTCTGGAGTGCTGGGATGACAGGTGTGTGTCACCGATATGAATGCCAGTGTCATTTGGGTGTTCTAGTTCCTGAGAGCATTCTGAGCCAGGCTGGGTCACTGACCCTCAGGAGTGTCCCTCATGCCAGAACCCAGCTTTGGTTTCTGATCTGTAAGACTGGGGGTGGGGGGTGCGTGGCAGCGGGGGGTGGTGATGGCAAGTCTCTGCTGGGGCTGCTGGTCTGTTTTAGGGGCAGGGGATGCAGGAAGGGTTGCAGACTTTGTGTGTGCCACCATGAGCCTTCTCTGCAGACACCCACAGCCCGTTCATCCCATCCGATGCCAGCCTGAGGCACGACTCTGGAGCCAAGATGGAAAGGGAGTTCCTGCATTGGGGCTGCCACGAGTTTCCAATAATTTATCAAGGATCAAGAGCCAGATTTCCTCTGGGAAATATTAGTCCTCAGGTTTACAAAGTGCCTCGACTGTAAATAGCCATAAAAACGACAATTTGTTGGGCCATATTTATTCTGAAGCCGGTCAAAAGATATTAGCACATTGAGACTGGATAAATCTGCCAGTTCCCGAGTTCCCCAGTGCTCCCAGCATGCCCTCTTGCCTATGCATGAGGAAACAGGATGCCCAGACAAGCTGGCCTGGTGTTCCCCACCCTGAGGATGGTGTGAGCCTGGAGCTGAAACCACAGAGGGGTAGATGGGTCCTGGCCTCAGCAAAGAAAACCTTTTACATGGAGAGAGCTGCAGAAGCCCAGCGAGATCTGACGCCTCGAGGCTGAACTGAACCCCAAACGTGGCTCCTATCGCAGCACATTCTGGGAAGCGGATCCCTGACTTCCAGATGACCATGCTCCTGTTCCTGCCCTCTTCCCCTCAGTAAGGGAGAGCTCCCCTTCCCGTCTCTCTCCCCTTCCTCTTCCCAGGCTACTGTAGATTAGCTGTTGTGCCTTAGCTGTGGCCCCAAGACGGTACTACAGAAAGCAGTGGGGTCCCATTCTGGCTCTCCAACATTGCCAGGCTCCCCACCGGTGCCCCATCAGCTTCTGGGTTCTCCAAGACCATGAAGCACAATGAACCTTTTTTTTTTTTTTCCCTCCGAGCTAATTCTCTCCTGCATTTTTGTCACCGTTGCAGAAAGCTAACACGGAGTCTGTGCACATTGCTGCCTGTGGGCTCGTGGCTGGTCTGGGATGTTGGGACATTCTCCTTTACTCCATCTTGATCGCTCACAGCTAGGTCTCTGCTCATGCCTGTTGGGAGCACTGGTACCGCACACCATTTCCTCTTTATGTTTGAGGAAGAGCAAAGGTAATCAACTTGTAGTGGAGCCTGGATGCAGCTCCCCCGGGTCTTGGCACATCCCCAGCATAGCTGAGCATATGACCTGCCCACTAGTCAATACTCCCCGGTGAGTGGTACCACCTATTACTGCCTGATAGGGTCTCTCTCACTGCCCAGGTTGGCTGTGAACTTAAATTCTCTTGTTTCAACCAGTTTGTCTTACTCAGGGTTTCTATTCCTGCACAAAACATCATGACCAAAAAGCAAGTTGGGGAGGAAAGGGTTTATTCAGCTTTTTTTTTTTTCTTTTCTTTTTTTTCTTCTGTTCATCACCAAAGGATGTCAGGGCTGGAACTCAAGCAGGTCAGGAAGCAGGAGCTGGTACAGAGGCCATGGAGGCATGCTACTTATTGGCCTACTTCCCCTGGCTTGCTCAGCTTGCTTTCTTATAAAACCCAAGACTACCAGCCCAGAGAAGGTCCCACCCACAAGGGGCCCTCCCCACTTAATCACTAATTGAGAAAATGCCTTACAGCTGGATCTCATGGAGGCATTTCCTCAACTGAAGCTCCTTTCTCTGTGATAACTCCAGCCTGTGTCAAGTTGACACACAACACCAGCCAGTATAATTGACCCCTTGTCAACTTGACACACAAACACAACACCATTAAGCCGCAACCCTTACTTTCTTATTCATCACCAAGATCTAAATAACTTTAAAAGTGTTGGGATTGCAGCTGTGTATCCATTTTGCAGGTTTCTGAGACATCCTACTGCCAACTGAACCACTGCTGTCAAGGTCCACGCCACAAGGTCCACGCCACAAGGTCCACAAGCCTTGGGTCAAGGCTTGGCCAAGGTAGGGAATCAGAAAACAGTGCCCACGGCCTCAGAAAATCATTTTATGCAGGTTAAGGGCAAAGATTTTAAGTTTGAGAAAGAGCATTGGAGAAAGCTTTTGTGAGGGTGGCAGGAAGAGTGGCCTCGAAGCCACCACCAAGAGCTATGGCCAAGCCAGGCTTCTGCCTCAGGCTCCTCGCTGGCCTCTTTTGGCTGGACCGCTAAGCATCCTCCTCCCACCGTCACACCATGGTCTCTCTGCTTTCCTTCCGTACAGCTCACCCGCAGCGCTGACAGACTGGAGATTTCCCCAATACCCATTTCCCTCATCATTTATCTCCTTTGATCAGAACATGGAGGGCAGGGGCACCCCAGGTAAATCAAGCATTTCCTGTCTCCCAAAATGAGTTTGCGAGAGCCTATTTCACACCATTACCATTTTTCTGCTTTGAACAGTAAATCAAAAAGAAAAAAAAAACCTATCGCCCATTCATCCACTTTAAAAGTAATGTCTTTCTTATGCATAATTACTCAGACCCAGCGGAGATCTGCGCGCGGTAAATCCACTTCTTTAAAAAGGTTCCCCCGAAGTACATCGGTGACATTAAACTGCTGTAGAGCAAATTTATTTATTTAATAGGTTTATTCTTTTAACTGGTCTGATAACCATTACTGTTCAGTGTTTGGTTTGAGGGGCGGAGGGAGTCTGTATTAATTTATCCGATGTATTTTCATGGCAGGTATTTATGTAAAATATTTCCCTGGAAATGAGGGTGAATGTAATTTACTGGCTTAGCACGTTTGACTCTTAAGTGGCCTTCAGGGGAGCCACCTGGTGCTCCCAGAGATCGATCTGGGGAAGCATCCTGAAACAACTGAGGGAAGGGACCGGGTGGAATGGGCTCCCTGGAGAAGATGTAGGCGGCAGCATTTGGGTACAGTTTGGGTGAAACTTCCTTCCGTTGCTCTTCCTCTCCCTTTTTACTATAATACAAAAATAAAGGGCAGTTAGTAAAACTCTGGACTACAGGAAAAAGAAGGAGTAGGCGGGAAGAGAGAGGAGAGGAAGGAAAGAAAACGTGGAGGGAGGCAGGACAGAGGGAGCTGATTCAGTGTCTACTTCACGGTGTTTGGGCGAGTCCAGTTGGAAGAAAACCTGCCGGTCAGTCGTCGGCCAGGCCTTGTAGAGCTGTTCGCTTTATGTCATCTTGTTTGTAACTCCTGATGGTGTTGGAGTGAAAGCAGACAGGCCCAGCTGGTGGAGGCGAGGGAGAGAAATGCTGAATTTTTAGCAGTTCGCGTTTATTTTTAGGCATTTAACGGTATCTTTAGCTTCCCAGTAAATGAGCCCATCAGAAGACCACATGTGAGATCATTAGAATGTAAAAATACAGGACGGGACCCGAGGCACCCCAGGACCAAACTGTGCTGATGGGCTCCTCCTGCTGGGCACAGACAGGCACAGACGGGCACAGATGGGCCAGGGAAGCTCCTGGTACCCTGTAGGACAGGCTACCCGCACCCATCTTGAGAGGGACACAGGGTCTTGGGCCCACGCAGCTGCCAAGCACCAGGTCTGCAGTCTAGCACAGGTCCTCTTTCTCCTTCCTGGCTCCAGGGTAGGTGGGGCCTGCCCTGCCTCTCCCGCCTCTCCCCCCCATTCTCCCACCCCACCCCACCCCATCTCCACTGGGCAGTGAGGGTGGAGTGAAGCCCTGATCTGGGATTTAGGGTCTTAGTCTGTTGAGGATAGGAAGAGGGCTGCCTGAGACAGCGGGCCTAAGCAGTGAGGACTTCACCGTTTTAGAAGGAAGAACTGGTCTTGGTCACTCTTGGACTCCATCAAGACCTCTGAGGATGGCTTAGCAAGTGACATGTGGCCTGCACCAATTCTGGACCCTCCCGGGAGGGTCTGCGCATGCTGTGCTGCAGTCTCCTGCGAGTCACAACAGATACATGCCCTTGGTTCACATGTCTGTAATATTGGCAAGCCCTTTAGAAACAAGATCAGTATTCACAAGATTGCTGTCAGTCCTTGGGTTGGCTTGGGAGGTGCTTTCCCCCCACTTCTTTTCCAATCCTCCTCCTTTCCCTCCTCTCCCGCTTTTAGACCAGGGCTTCTTGTAAGCTAGGCAGATGCTCTACTACTGAACCATGCTCCCAGCCCCTCACTGGGGGATTCTAGGCAGGAGCTCTACCACCGAGCCACGCCCCCAGCCCCTCACTGGGGGATTCTAGGCAGGGGCTCTACCACTGAGCCATGCCCCCAGGCCCTCACTGGAGTGGAGAAGCCAGAGGCTTGCAGGAGGTTCCGGGGGCTCCTAGAGCTCTTCCAGCCTATCTGCTTTGTTCAAAACTCTGTCCTGAGGATTGCGTCATTCTGAATGGTGGTGGAGGCTCTGAGAAGCTAGCTTCTGACTTCCCTGCTGTCCTTCTGTCCATCCATCATCTCTATGTATGTATTAGTCAGCATTCTCTAGAGAACAGAATGAATAAAATTATCTATCTATCTATCATCTATCTAGAGAGCAAGTGAGGGGGCATTTATTAGAGTGACTACAGGCTGTGGTCCAGGTAGTCCAACACTATTTGTCTACCAGTGAAACGTCTAAGAACCCCGTAGTCGTTCAGTCCATGCGGCTGGATGTTCAAATGGTCTTGAGTATATGCTGGAATCTCAAATAGGTAGTCCCTAATGCCATGAAGGAGCAGACTTGCCAGTGAGAGTGAGAGCAGGCAAGCAGGCAAACAGAGATCCAGCTTCCGTCTTCCGTATCCTTCACATAGACCGCCACCAGAAGGCACGGCCCAAGCTAAAAGAGGATCATCCCACCTCAAAAGAGCCAGGTTTGGAGCTGGGTAATGGTGGCAGTGCACGCCTTTAATCCCAGCACTCAGGAGGCAGAGGCAGACAGATCTCTTAGTTCTAAGCCAGACAGATCTCTTAGTTCTGGCCTACAGAGTGAGCTCCAGGGTAGCCAGGGCCACACAGAAACCCTGTCTCAAACAACCAACCAGACAAATGAAAGATCCAGATTTGATAGGGTGGGTCTTCCCACTTAAAATAATTCAATCAAGAAAAATCCCTCATAGCGTGTTCCACGGTCTCTGGTTTTAGGTAATTTCAGATGTAGTCCAAGAATAGCTGTCCCACAACCTATCGCCTGTCCATTCATTCTGTCCATCTTCCTACCAACTTTTTTTTTTTTTTGGTTTTTCGAGACAGGGTTTCTCTGTATAGCCCTGGCTGTCCTAGAACTCACTTTGTAGACCAGGCTGGCCCCTGCCTCCTGAGTGCTGGGATTAAAGGCGTGCACCACCACGCCTGGCTCTTCCTACCAATTCTTAAGACCTCTGTCTCTCCACAGTTGCAAGTGTCCACCAAGGCAGAGGCTAATTACCTCCCACTTGCCTCTTACTAGGAGCCTGGCTCTGCCTGACCCTTCCCTTCCCTTAAGTCCCACAGAGAGAATGGACCAGACGCCTTCAGTCCTACCCTGTGCAATGTTCTAGAACATTCAACTTAGCCAGATACCTAACTGGTTTATTGTTTGATGTCTTTGAACTCTATTTGAAGGGGGCTTGGCTTGAGGTGCACACTTTGGAGGCTGAAGCAGGAGGATTGCTAGGAGTTTCGCAGCTTCTTGGGCTACACAGTGAGTTCCCGGATACTTAGGACCATGGTGTCCAAAACCAAGCAAACAGACACCCAAACCCAAACAAAAAGAGCCAATAAATAAATACATTCCACTTTTTGAGTCATGTAGGGGAACATGCTGTAATCTCGGAACTCAGGAAGCTGAGGCAGAAGGATAACAAGCTCCAGGCTAGCCTGCCGTACATAAATTGTCTCAATAAAACAAACAAGCGCCGGGCATGGTGGCACACGCCTTTAATCCCAGCACTTGGGAGGCAGAGGTAGGCCGATTTCTGAGTTCAAGGCCAGCCTGGTCTACAAAGTGAGTTCCAGGACAGCCAGAGAAACCCTGTCTCAAAATATACAAAAAAAAAAAAAAAAAAAAAAAAAAAAAAAAAAAAAAAAAAAAAAAAAAAAAAAAAAAAAAAAAAAAAAAAAGAAAAGAAAAGAAAAGAAAAAGAAAAAAATTATCTACACAAACTAAAGCTAAGCATCTGTTGGTTCTGGTCCTTGTTCATTGTAACCATGTGCTATACCACTGAACCAATCTCAATTATTATTTGAAGATCCTGTCTGACAATATAGCCCAGGCTGGCCCGGAATTCATGATTTTCCTATCTTACTGTCCTGAATTCTGGGATTACAGTAGTGCATAGCTGCACCCTGCTCCCATAAAAATATATTTTTTTCTTTTTTTGAGACAGGGTTTCCCTGTGTAGCCCTAGCTGTTCTGGAACTCACTCTGTATACCAGGCTGGCCTTGAAATCAGAGATCCACCTGCTTCTGCCTCCCAAGTGCTGGGATTAAAGGTGTGCGCCACCACGCCCGGCTCCATAAAAATATTTTTAAAAGAATTGTAACCGAAGTGTGGAGGTGCAAGCTTATAATCCTAGATTTGGGAGCCTGTGGCAGAAAGAGAGTAGATCTGAGAGCAGCTACATCCGCTACATCAAGACCTTGTCTTAAGCAAACAAAAAAATGCTACTGCAGGCACCTTAATCTCCAGTTTCTTTAGCTGTCGTAGTCAGGATTGTATTGCAGGATATTTGGTCACACTGTGGCATGGCTCAGCCCTTTGTACACATCTTTAATTCCAAACAATGAAGGTAAAGTTAGTTTGTAGAAGGAAGCAGCCATGTTTGAAACTGATGTCTATTGAGTGGCGGAAAAAGGGATGAATCAGAAAAAGACCACAGAATAAGAAATACCCAACTCTCAGGAGAAGAGAGAAGAAAGGGAAGCTACTCTTAGGGGACAGTGCAGAAAAAGAGGAAGCAGTTTTATTCGGAGAGTTTTACAGACACAGGTTACAGAGAGAACAAGCTAGACACAGGTGAAGACAGAAAGAGCCAGAGAATGAGAAGGAGCCAGAAGATTAGAAGAGACTGATGAAGTTAGTATGAGGCCAAGCAGAACAACTATGCCGAGGCCGAGAGAGAAGCCGGGTTGAAGCAGTCAGCCTGGAAAGGAGCCTGAGCAGCTGAGCTGACCAGCCAGCCAGAGCTCACAAAGAGCTGGAAAGGGCACGCTTATTCAGCATGAAGTCTCAGAGGCTGAAAACATTCTAGGCCTAGATCAGATTATACTGAGGCTAGAGGCTTCCAGGACTAGGCCTAGGTTAGCTGACTGAGGCAGTAAGCCTCAGAGATGACAATTACATCAGATGAACAATAGTTACATTACAGGCCTGAGCTGCTGCCTGAGCCAGCTTTCTCTGAGTTTATGTTTGCCTCCTCTCATTTTAGGGGGTAAAGTTCAGCCTGCCCTTGGTCACACAGTAGGTCCTTTTCTTCTCATTAAATCATCTTATCCCTGATTGGGCATATTCTTCTTCTCAGCATGTATTCCTGCTTACACACACACACACACACACACACACACACACACACACACACACACACACAGAGATTCAGTCTATGCAATCAATGGAGTTATGAGGGAGGTGGCAGCTGTTTAGTGTGCATGTTTGTTTGTTTTGAGAGAGTCCCAGGCCGGCCTCCAACTCTCAGTCCTTCTGCCTCAGCCTGCCCAGCACTGACAGGTTTCATCGTAGCCCAGGCTGCTCAGAGATGGTCTTCTGACTCAAAGGTGTTTGTCTAGAATCTCCTTCACATCCACTTGAACTTAACGCAAGGAAAGGAAACCTTCTCCACCCCTAAAAGAACGTAGTAGCCAGCAAAGAAAGATAGCTTGGTGGCAGTTGCTGTCTTTTGTTTTAGCACACCCACGCCTCAGGGGATGGTGAGAGGCAAGGCTGGCCTGGGGTGCTCTGAGCCCCAGAGCAGACCAGCTGCTGTGCACTGAGCAAGCCCTGTGTGCCTGTCTGGGCCCAGTTGGACACCTTCTGAGCCCGAGGGCATGGTTTGTACAGTTTCCTGCAAAGATGGAGTGGGCGGGGAGAGGTGGCAGGTCAGAGGTCAAACTGGATCTAGCTTGAACTTTAGACCAGTAATTAAGCTAGCCACGTGACCCTGCCATGTGACTCACTTTGTCTAAATTTCAGGGTTTTTTTTTTTTCCTTCTCTCAATGCAAGGGATTAGAACCAGGTGTGTGGCTCAGTGGTAGACTGTTTGCTGAGCAGAAACTAGGCCCTGGGTTCCATCCCAGCCACTGCAAAAATGAAAATTAACAGGCAAACAAAAATCAACCAAACAGTCCAACTGGGGACTGGGGAGGAGGGAGGAGAGCAGAGCTTCAACCTTCTCAAGGACATTGAAAAGTAACTGCTAAGTTGTGTGTGTGTGTGTGTGTGTTGTGTGCCTATGCATACATGCATGCCTGCATGCCTGCACTCACACATGCATGTGCATGTGCATGCACCATGTGTTTACAGATGCCCGCGAAGGCAAGAACAGAGCATTGGATCCCCTGGAGTTGGACTTCCAGGTAGTTGTCAAATGACATGGTTGCTGGGAACTGAACTCAGGTCCTCTAGAAAAGCAACAAGAGCTCTTGACTGCTGAGCTGTCTTCCCAGCCCCAACCTCTGACTGCTTAAAGCGAGCTGGTTTCAGGACATTGCAACACAAGCCTACCATCCCTGCTACTTGGAAGGCTAAGGTAGGAGGATCCAAAGCCCAAGGCCAGTCTAAGTTACAGAAGAGCTCAAGGCCTGCTTGTAGATGTGGGTCAATAGAGCACCTAGTTAGCTTGTGCAGAGTCCTGGGTTCAAAACCCAGAGAGTACATCTGTGACAGGTGCCTTAGTGGGCTCAGCAACCCTTGGCTTCTGGGTGAAAGGTATTCCTAGCTCCCGTGTGGCTGTATAACATCAACAATGGAAGAGAGGATGGCCGACAAGGCTCAACCAACCCCGGGTGAGGACACGGACGAGGGCACACCTAGGATAGACCGGGGTGCTGTGTTCCTTGCTCCATAGAATTTTCTGGATCTATTGGGGACTGTGGTAAAGCAGATGTTGATCTGGAAGCCTCGTGGCTCATCAGGCAAGGGAGAGTCGGTCTCTCAGGCAGCTCTGTATCTAGGAGAAAAGATCTAAGTCATTTATTTAGACAGAAGGTTTGTCTTATAAGCCTTCCTCACGGCTGTGGGCAACTTGACTGTATGCTTTAAGTATAGACTGTTGTGGGATCCTTCCTAGGTAGTCATTGGCTGTGGGACTGTGATAAGCAGCTTATTTTAGTTGAATGGGGCTTGTTCCAGTGATACAGAAGAAAACTCTACAAGGGACTGAACAGTGAGCCACGTTCCCAGAGACAGGTGTCTGACACCACAGAGCCCCCAACTCCATAATTCTGTGACTATCAGTCACGCAGACAATGTCCTAAGCTTCTGGCATTCTGGCTACACTCCACCCCCACAGTTACCTGGCAACAGCCAGATAGCACAGCCCACTATAAGAGGGTCTGCTAGGCCCCTCCTTGCCCTCTTTAGCCCTCACCTTACTCTCTAGCCCTCCTCCCCCCCCCCATCTCTCCACGTGGCCATCTACTTTCTCTCCTTTCTCCCTGCCTTTCTACAATAAAGCTTAAAAACCATAGACTGTCTCTGATCATCAAGGCCCAATGTGTTTGAAGGATCGGATGGGCTTTCTCCTAATGAGCTGCGTCTAACCTCCCACCAGAAGGCCATCCTGTGCTCCAGCCACGGACCTGACCAAGGACTCTCGCCTGCATGGGAACCATCTAGTACCCCTTCTCCCCCTGCCCTCCTCCCTTCGGCCCTGGGGCTGATGAGTCCCCCAAGGCCTCCATTCTGTTCTCAGCTCCTCCGAGGTATCCCCTGTGGGACACAGGAGGCTGGGAACCTGGTGCCAGGACTGCCCCTTGTCCGCCACCTGCCAAGTGGGGTCAGTGGCTTCACATAGCCAGATGCCCACCCCGGGCCTGTGGAAAGCATGCGCAGTCCTTCCATGTCAGCCTGCCCAGAGCACCAGAACTCTGGAAGGATGCAGGTCCTCTCTCACTCCCCTCTTTCCTCCACACCCAACAGCCCTGCAATTGGCTGGTATGATGGCTGAGGTGACCTTTCTCCCCTCCACCCCCAAATATATCATGAGTCTTGGGGACCACAGTGCCCCTGGGAAACAGCATCCCCTGCTTCACTGCCTAGCCACTCATGGCCTCAGAGCTTGTACAGAGATACTTCAGAGGGCTTGGCGCATGTTCCAGAGAGCCATGTACACTGGACACGGTGACAGAGGCATGCTCTTGGGTCTGAAGGTGGAAGACATTGTAGCTGCCATATTGGGAGGCTGGATGGGGGTGCATGGTGCAGTCTGGGGGAGGAATAGCCAGGCTCATCCTTACCTGACCTCCCTCAGTCCACCTCAGAGGGATCACCTGGAGAACGGCAGGTCCTGAGGCACCGGGATGGAACAGGGAAGGCAGAAGGCAGGGCCCCAGGGGTAAGATAAGCAGATAAAAGAAAACAAGATATGGACCTGTGACATGTTCACAGTGAGCCCAGATTGCTCCCACAGAGGAGACTTTAGGGACAGAAGGGGCCAGAGTGTGGCCTCTAAGGAAACTTCCCGAGGATTCTCAACACCGTGGGGCTGAGCTAGCTAGGACAGCCATATTTGGTGAAGTAAGAAATCTTCCCTCCCCCCATCCCCCATACAGATAAGAGGCTGCCACAGAGGCAGGCAGAGTTCATTGCCCAGAGCGTGCAAACTCAAAGGGAAGTGGTTTTCTCTGATTTCAAACACTGACATCTCTTTTTAAAAGCCCCTGACCTTCACTTAACACTCGCTGTCCTGAACTCTTAAAAATTAAAAAATCAAAGATTTCCCAGGAGCTAGATAGGAAGCTCACACTACAAAACTGGGGCTGTTAGATCAAAGAATCGGCTGGCTTTTTACAGAGGTCTCTAGCTCTTCCTTACTACTCTCCAATCACAGACAGGCCCCAGGGAGACCTCAGGGAGACCTGACTCCAGAAAGACCTGATAAGCCAGGTGGCTGAAAGCCTCCTTCTGGTTCCTGGGGAGGAAAGTCTCCCTGAGCCAGGGCTCAGTTATTTCATATTCCCGGGGCTCATGACTACTCAGAGAAAGCGCAGGTCCCTTGAGGCGAATGTCCCATGGTTTTACAGCACACGGAACAAACTCCTCTTTCTTCCTATTACCTGAATCTGTCTCGATTTATTGCATTTGTACAGCTGTGATGCGATGTCAGACCAATCGAGGAAAGGCGTGGTTTCAGAGGTTTCAGAGGTGTCAGTCCGTCATGGCAGAAAGGAGAAGATGAGGCAGAGTAGCTCATAGGGCGAGCCAGGAAACGGAGTCAATTCTCTCAGGAAGGGCCAGGACAAGATCTAGCCTCAGGGGCACACCCTCTGTCACCTACCTCTTCCAACAAGTCCTTCCCTTTCAACACTTCCGAATAACGCACTGTGTCCATCAAAGGGTTACTCCACTGGTCAGTCAGACCCCTCATAGGCACACCCAGTGTGGCCTTCACAGCCATCTTGGTACCACCGCGGTGAAGGTCTGAGTGGAGGAGACAGACTGATAACCAGAGCTGCCCACATACAGTGTGAGGCCGTGGAAGGTCTGGCTAGCTGAGGCCAGACAACAGTGTTGGCTGAAAGAGGAGCAGAAGAAACATGGGTCTGGCTGAGGCCTGGTAACAAGGGCCAGAGAGGAGCGGAAGCTAGCTCGGGGGATTTACAAGAGCGCTGTTTTAGCAGGGCGTGGTGGCGCACGCCTTTAATCCCAGCACTCTGGAGGCAGAGGCAGGCGGATTTCTGAGTTCGAGGCCAGCCTGGTCTACAGAGTGAGTTCTAGGACAGCCAGGGCTATACAGAGAAACCCTGTCTCGAAAAACCAAAACCAAACCAAACCAAAACAAACAAACAAACAAAAAAACTCGCCATCTTAGCCCAAAGCCCGCAAAGCCAAGTACGTACTCAGACCTCGGAGGTCACCAGTACACATGATAGGACATACAGAATGACACCACACTGTCTGCATAAAGGTAGCAATCACCACCTATGTTTGACCTTAATTCAGTCAAAAGTTTAGAATAAACTGATTGGTAGGTATAATTTGAGGGGTAGGGGAATAAATGACCAAATCATGTCATCTACTTTAAGTGGATTTTGACTGGAGCTTTCGTGCATTTATTTTTTAAGATTTATTTATTTTTATGCATATGAGTATACTGTTGCTCTCTTCAGACACACCATAAGAGGGCACCGGATCCCATTACAGATGGTTGTGAGCCACTATGTGGTTGCTGGGAATTGAACTCAGGACCTCTGGAAGAGCAGCCATCTCTCCAGCTCCAAATCTATCTATCTATCTATCTATCTATTTTTTAAAGATTTATTTATTATGTATACAATGTTCTGTATGCATGTATGCCTGCACACCAGAAGAGGGCATCAGGTCCCATTACAGATGGTTGTGAGCCACCATGTGCTTGTTAGGAATTGAACTCATGACCTCTGAAAGAACAGACAGTGCTCTTAACCTCTGAGCCATCTCTCCAGCCCTTATTTTTTAATTTTTAAAAACCATGTATTTACTCACTTATTTAGTGTGCGAGGCAAGAGTGTGTGTGTCATGGTGCATGTACAGAGGTCAGAGGACAACTCTATAGGAGCTGGTTGTCTCTTTCTACATGTAGGTCTGGGGCTCAAACTCAGGTTGTCCTCGTTGGCAACAAGCCCCTTTACCCACTGAGCCTTCTTCAGAGCCCTTTTGTAACTTATTTTTGTGACTAAAACCATCATTTCTCTTTGAGGACTTGGATTTCTTCTTTAATGTTAGTGCTTTTGTTTGAGACAAGATCTGTTTGTGTAGTTCAAATAGCCTGGCTCTCTCAATCCTCCTGCCTCCGCCTCCTGATAGGACTGTAGGTGGGCATTGCCATGCCTCGTTTCTTGTTTAACCTCTTTTTTTTTTTTAATGAAATTGACTAATTTGTGGCTGATTCAATTGCTAACTAAAAATTTTAATGCTTTCATTTTATTTTGAAATTACCTAAACTTTATGGAAAAGCTGCAAAAACAGGACAAAGAATAGGCTAAAGAAACAAAGAGAGAATGCTATGCTTAAAAAAGAGAGAGAGGGCTCAGTGGTTAGGGGACATTGGAGAGATGGCTCAGTGGTTAGGGGAGGCACTAGAAAGATGGCTCAGTGGTTAGGGGACACTAGAGAGATGCTCAGTGGTTAAGGGGGTGCTGGAGAGATAGCTCAGTGGTTGAAGGCACTGGAGAGATAGCTCAGTGGTTAAGGGGGCACTGGAGAGATGGCTCAGTGGTTAGGGGAGGCACTGGAGAGATGGCTCAGGAGTTAGGGAAGGCACTGGAGAGATGGTTCAGTGGTTAGGGAAGGCACTGGAGAGATGGCTCAGTGGTTAAGGGGGTGCTGGAGAGATGGCTCAGTGGTTAAGGGGGCAGTGGAGAGATGGCTCAGTGGTTAGGGGGCGCTGGAGAGATGGCTCAGTGGTTAGGGGGCGCTGGAGAGATGGCTCAGTGGTTAAGAATACTGGCTGCTCTTGCAGAGCACCTAAGTTTGGTTTCCAGAATGTACTTGTCAGCTCATAGTCAGTTCCAGGGGATCTGATGCCCTCTTCTGGTCTATATGGGTACTACACAATGCAGTGCACATATACATGTGCAAGCAAACACTCGTACACATAAAAATTATAAAGACTTAGAAGGAAAAAAAAAACCTTTGAGGCAAGGTTTCTCTGAGTAGCCCTGGCTGTCCTGGAACTCGCTCATGTTGCCACCACTGCCCTGCTATAAACAAATATTTTTAGAGAACTAAGAACTCCTATATAATCCCTGTTGGGTCCTCCAAATGATGGTCTTCATGAGATCGTCTTATCATTTCCTCTTGGTAGATAGGAAAGTAGATGATTTCTTTCTGAAAACTAGGATAAGTCACACACACACAATCCCCCTTTCTCTCTCAGTACATCACTAAGGACTCCCTAGGGACAAGGATGCTCTATGTGTCAGCTCCATCCAGTTACCGCCGACTCCTTCACTACCTCGTTGGGATTCTAGGTTCTTGACAGCTGAGATGCAGATGTCATCGTGGTTCCCATGGTTTGGACTCAGTGGACCTTCTCCACTACACCTACCTACACCATTCAACTGACAGCCCAGGATCACCTGACCTGTCTGTACTAAAAAGCAGGCTCAGTGCCGGGGCTGGAACAGACAGGACTCTGTCAGACCAAGAAGCCAAATGTCATGAAGATGTGCCCGTTTCTCCTTCTCTCTCCCAATGCCTCAGCTTGCTTCTCTAGAAAGAGTTGCACCCAGCTTTTAGAATCATTTCCCCAGGGGCAGCCATTCTGAGAACACATGGTGGTCAGGACGGCGGCACACAGGGCTGGGAGCAGGTAAATGGGGGATATTGAACACTGACATGCCGGCAAGGTATGAAGGGTCCTGGTGTTTGGGGATAGGTCAGGCGGTCTTGCTGCGTGGAGTTCACGGTGAACCTTGGGACTCTGGGTCACAGGTGCTGGGTTCAGTACATTTGTGTATCAGCATGGATAAAGAGCAAACCGCTCCTCTCCCCCAGGGAGAAGGCCGGGACTCATCTCCATGATCCGATCAAGAGTCAACAAGACCAGGGCAGGAGTGATCATGCACGCCTTTAATCCCAGCACTCAGAGGGGCAGAGGCGGGCAGATGTCTGCAAATTTGAGCTCAGTCAGTACATAACAAGACCTTGCCTGAATACAGACCAAAACAAACAAACAAACAGGCAAACCCACACCCAATTAATTCCATACTTCTAAAGTTAATGGTGAAATTTCACAAGAAACAAAATGTCGGGGCTGGCGAGATGGCTCAGTGGGGAAGAGCACGGACGGTTCTTCCTTCCGAAGGTCCTGAATTCAAATCCCAGCAACCACATGGTGACTCACAGCCACTCGTAATGAGATCTGACCGCCCTCTTCCGGTGTGTCCGAAGACAGCAACAGTGTACTTATTTATAATAATAAATCTTTGGGCCAGAGCCAGCAGGGACTGAGCGAGCAGGACTGACTGGAGTGAGCAGAGG
>LR749490.1:4296766-4347484 GCA_902729485.2 Mus minutoides
TGCAGCTAGAGACACGAGCCCAGGGGGTACTAGTTAGTTCATGGTTATTCTTCCACCTATAGGGTTGAAGACCCCTTCAGCTCCTTGGGTACCTTCTCTAGCTCCTTCTTCCTTGGGAACCCTGTGTTCCATCCAATAGCTGACCGTGAGCTTCCACCTCCATGTTTGCCAGGCATTGGTATATTTTCCCCCGAGACCGAGTGAGCAGAGGTCTTAAGTTCAATCCCCAACAACCACATGAAGGCTCACAACCATCTGTACAGCTACAGTGTACTCATGTCCATAAATTAAATAAATAAATCTTAAAAAAAAAAGAAACAAAATATCAAAATTTCAAACTGGGGTAGGATTAGCAAGGATTGCAGAAGGGGACAGTGGCGTTGTGTGACAGAAACGGACCTTGTGTGACACCCGGGATTCACATGAGGCCAATCAGCTCTGAACTCAGGGTGGAAGAGTGAACTATGTATGGGCAACCAGCATTTCTGTGAGTGGGGTGGCCGTGAGACATAACACAGACCCTGAGCAGGGTGGGTCTGGTGATTTCCTCAGTGATGCTGTTTCTACAGAGACCAGGCAGCCCCTGACAGAAAGGCCACTACCCCAAACTCCTCCTCTAACCATGGCCAGTGCTCCCGAGAACTGACAGCCACACTAGGTATGAGTTTATCACTACCAGTGCCTTCCTGGCACCCCGCAGTCCAGGGCTGACAGCTCTCTGATTGATTGGCAAGGGACATGAGCATTGTCACCACAAGCAGAGGGATCTGTTTTGTGGTGAGGAGGACTCACAACCGCAGACTTATCCAGAACGCTAGAAGAGCCCGCTTAACTCTTTCACAGCTGTGCTGTGGTGGAAGGGACAGGAACCGCACTACCTAAAGCTGGGGTGCTGTATTCTAAACTGTAATGTATGACCCTCATCCACAGTGGATATGCCAGAGGCCTTGTGTTTCAACTTCAGAAACACACACTGGGAGCTAGCTGCCCCCTCCCCACCACTTTCAGAGCCCCTCAGGCAAAACCTGTGCTTCCTGTCTCCACAGCTGCAGGCCCACACCTTTGCCCTTGAGGGTAGAGACTGAGGTGGGCCCTTTTGTTTGAGAATGCCACACATTCCACTGAGCAGTGAGAGTGAGGAGGGAAAGGAAGATGGGTGGGGGGGGGGAGAATAAAAAGATGCAAAAGAGGGAGGGTGGGAGAGGAGAGGAGGAGGAAAAAGAAGGAGAAAGAAAAGGAGAAGAAATAGAAGTAGCACAGCCTCTATCTCGCTCATCATGAGATGCAGATGTCATCACATTTGGGAGACTGAGACAGGAGGGTCGCAGGTTCCAGGCCAGCACGGGCTACATAGGGAGATCTTGTCTCCAAAGAACAAAATAGGGAAAACAAAACCATAAAAATACAACAGCATGGAATAAGGGGAGTATTTATAAATCATTTATTGGATAAGAGTTTCACATGTGAAATAATATATAAAGAATGACCATAACTCAACACAGCAATAAAGGTAAATCAGGTCTTGTAGTGCAAATCTGTAACTCCAACAACTAGGGAAACTGAGGCAGGGGGAATTACACATTCAAGGCTCCTTGAGCTATAGAATGAGTTCAAGTTTTGCCTGAGCAAACTATATGAACTGGGCTCAAAGTAAAAAATAGAAACAAGGCTGGGATGCAGCTTAGCGGTGCAGTGCCTGCCTGTGTGCACCATCTACCTAGGTGCAGTGCCTATCTGTGTGCAGTGCCTGCCTAGGTGCAGTGCCTGCCTGTGTGCACCATCTACCTAGGTGCAATGCCTGCCTGCGTGCAGTGCCTGCCTGCGTGCAGTGTCTGCCTAGGCGCAGTGCCTGCCTGCGTGCACCATCTACCTAGGTGCAGTGCCCGTCTGTGTATAGTGTTTGCCTGTGTGCAGTGCCTGCCTGGGTGCAGTGTCTACCTAGGTGCAGTGCCTGCCTGTGTACAGTGTATATTTGTGTGTAGTACCTATCTAAGTTCAGTGCCTGCCTGGGTGCAGTGTCTGTCTGTGTGCAGTGCCTGCCTAAGTGCAGTGCTTGCCTAGGTGCAGTGCCTGCTTATGTGCAGTACCTGCCTGGGTGCTGTGCCTACCTGGGTGCAGGGCCTTCCTGGGTGCATTGCCTGCCTGGGTGCATTGCCTGCCTGGGTGCACTTGACCTTCAGTTTAATGCCCAGTACCACCACCCAAACCCCAAAGCAAACAAACACTATCTCAATGATTGGAATGACAGTGAATGAAGGGCTGGAATAGTTACACCTCCAACAAAAATGCATAATGACCCTGTGAAAATATTCTCAGCCTCACTAATTAGGAGGACGCAAATCAACAGTAAAATGAGACATCGTTGCACATCGGTTAGATCGCCTACTGTGAGCTAAAGGACAAAATGAGACAGAAAATACCTTGTTGGGAGGAGAGGCCAGAGTCTTCGAGTGCTGTTGGTGAGACTTTAAAATGATGAAGCCACTGTTTTTAATTTAAAAATAGAACTTCCACACAGCCCAGAAATGCCAGTGTAAGACTGAAGCGGAAAGAATTTAAAGCAGGGCCTGAGACGGATATTTGCACGTGTTCTTCTCAGCTTGGTTTGCAATGTCTGAAAGGCAGGAGCAACCTGTGTCCATCAGCTGATACAGTGAGCAGATGCAGTGAGCAGATACAGTGAGGTCCACATGTCAAACAGAGCATCATCCAGACGGAAGAATGGCACTCTGACTCAAGCTACCACTAGGAGGAACTCTGAAGGCATTGTGTGGGTGCAGAAGCTGACCTCAACAGGATGAACCCATAATTCTACTGATATTGGAGCTCACAGAACAGGCCAATCCACAGAGACGGAGCTAAATGGCAGATAAGTGGAGTAGGGTTGGGGGTGAGGGGATGGGAAGTGGGGAGCAGTTGATCAATGGATATAATATTTCTCTTTGAACTAATGAACAAGTTATTGTATTTAGTGTGTGTGTGTGTGTGTGTGTGTGTGTGTGTGTGTGTATACCATGCATGTGTAGGAACCCCAGGAGGCCAAAAAGGAAAGTGTTGGATCTATTGGAACTTGAGTTACAAGAGGTGTGAGCTGACCATTGTGGGTGCAGGGAATAAATCTCAGGTTATCTTCAAGAGCAGTGTAAGCTTTTAAATGCTGAGCTAGCTCTCCAAGTCCCAAAGTATTGAAAGTAGTTACCAACATTATGTAGTATCGTCCATATAAATAATGCACCTTAATTTAGGACTAAAAATGATTCAGGTGGAACATTTTGAGCTAGACATATTTTACCAAAATAACAAAGAAGGCAGCCATGGTACTGGCAGAGGAAATGAATGATGACCATGAGGAGATGGAGTCATGGCTTTCTCAATGACAGCTGAGGAAGTCTGGGGCTTAGGATGTGGGATTCACTGATACTGCCCTCCATGAGCCAATGACTTGCGATCATAATAAATGAGCAGCCTCAGCGTCACGGGCCAATGGTGACGAAGCAAAAGCACTCAGACCCCAGTCGGGTGAGAGAGCGCTCTAATCACTGTATACAACCTAGACAAGTCAGGGTGGTGGCTGGCCTTCAGTGAGAAACGTCTGGGGTGATTGGTGTGTGTCAGTCAGCTTCGATAGACTGCAATGAAGTGCTTGAGGCAAGTAACATGACAGAGATGAAAGGTTTACTCGGCTCAGGGTTTGGAGAGGCTGGAAGTTCAAGACCACGCGGCTGGCAAGACGGCTCAACAGTGAAGGGCGCTTGCTGTTCACATACACAGGCACACATGCATACACACAATTAAAATAAAATCATTAACATTCGAGGCCAGGACGCTCCACTAATTTGGTTTCTGGAGAGGGTACAGGATAGCCTAGCTCGGCAGGACGTGCAAGGGTTCAGAGATTACTGTGTTTGTTGAGACAGGCATTGCTCTGTAGCCCAAGTGGGCCTCAAACTTGGGATTTTCCTGCCTCAACCTCCCAAACACTGTTAGGACAGATGTTTGACAATATACCTGGCTTAAATAATTGTATCCATTTAAACTTTTAAATTTTATTTTCATGTATACATGGGTACATCTGTGTGTTTATGCCACGTGTGTGAGGCCACTTTGGAAAGGCCAGAAAAGTGAGTCAGATCCCTTCGAGCTGGAGCTACAGCCAGTGGTAAGACATCTGAGGTGATGCTGGGAACCGAACTTGGATCCCTGGCAAGAGTAGTGAATGTTCGTAACCGTTGAACTATCTCTCCAGGCCCAAATTATCACACACACACACACACACACACACACACACACAACTTTTTTTGACATAGTGTTTCTTTGTGTACCCCTGGAACTCACTCTGTAGACCAGACTGGCCTCAAATTTAGAGCTGTGCCGGCTTCTGCCTCCCAAGTGCAAGGATTGAAGATATTCACCACCATCACCACCTGGCCGTAATCATATCTTTAAATTTTTCCCAATGGTCTATGTTATTTTATGTGTATGAGTGTTTTGGCCGAACGTATGTCTATATCATGTGTCTGGTACCCGACAGAGGTCAGAAGAAGGCATCATGATCTCCTGGAACTGGAGTTATGGAGAGCTGTGAGCCACCATGTGGGTGCCAGGAACCAAAGCCACGTCCTCTGCAAGAGGTCAAGCCATCTCTCCACCCCCAAGAATCATATCTTGAGCGGGAGATCTCACTAGATAACTAGTAAATGTGGCTTAAAGAAGACTTTATGTCTCCCAAGTGCTTCTCCACCGCTCAACAGCAGCACCTTAAGGCCCACAGCGAAGCCTGGAGGGTATCCAAGCCACACCCACCGCCAGTGTAGATAGGGTTGTTGAACACCGAGGATGATCAGAAGGCCATCTGCAGTAGGGTTTTGTGTGGCTTCTATCTTGAAGGCTTGTAGCAGAACAGCCCTGGGGATCTGAGGGTTTGGAAAGATAAACACCATTTATCTGTCACCAGGCCGCAGCTGGCTGTGGACGTTTTTGTGCAAAGTCAGCTCACTGAGCCCTGCCGCACTTTGCCAGGGGAACACGCTTGCTTTGGCCCTGTGCTTTTCCCAGTGCAGTGGCATGGCGTGGCATGGCTGAGCACACAGACACACAGGCGGCCAGTGTGTCCTGGGAGTGGGGAGTATGCGAGGCGAGGTTTTCTACGGACTGCCCAGAAGTCTGCCGCGGGGGCCCTGGCTACCCCCAGCAGTGAGCAGCCTGATAATCCTGCTTATCTCCAGAGATTGTCTCCCAGCTCCACCTGCACTGGAGACAGACGACTGGGGTGGCCAGGCTGACTGAGACAACAACACAAAGAATATGACACACAGCCACTCAACTCTACTGCCCAAGGACAGTTTAGGCATCCCGTGTGATCACGATGATGTGAAAATTTTAAATGTGAAATATCTAGAATGGTTCCATTTCACAAATTTGGGAAAACACAAAAAACAGACAGAATCTTGTGCCCTGAGCAGTAGCAGTGATTCATGCATTTCCTGATCTATTGCGCCCCCTAGTGTTGCCTTTGACTCATAACCCCTGGTTCTGCGTGAAGCCTGGAATTCAATCTCAACAAAAACTATGGTTCTCTTTTCATTGCTTGTTCTCCAAGAAAACTTCCGCTTTTTTCAGTCTCTGGAAACTAAACCTGCATCACCCTGACGTTTAAAATAGAGAAGGCACAGAGCTTTGCATGTGGTTCCAAATGAAATCGCCCACGTTTTCACAGCAGGAGGCGGCTAGACAAGGTCTAATGGAGAAGTCGTCTCCTCGTGTGTGAGGGATACACACGTCCCATCTGGATCCCGTCATTCCACCTAGCTTGGAAGCAGATCCAGAGAGCACCTGCTCTCTTTATAGTTTGCCCCACAATCTACTTCAGTGCATCTGTGTAGGATGGCAAACGCTGCCTTAATCATTTCCCAAAATAAAGACATCTTTGCCATAGTTGGAGCTCAGAAACTCTGCGTTTACATGGCTTAAAGGCTTTGGCACACTCCAGTGTAAGCCCTGGTCTACTATTTGGGTAATTTGTATGCGTGTGAAGGCAGCATCGTTTTGGGTAGTTTTTCAAAGGAAGTATTAAGGGCAAGAATATGATTTTAAGTGTTGGGAAGGAGGGAAAAAAGGTGTGAATTTAGTTCCAGACTCTAGAGAAGAGGGAAGAAGATGTTATACTCCTGTCTGAGACATTGCAAACCACTCTAGGATAGCCCACCAACTTCTCGCCCTGCCCACATGTTCACAAAATGGCAGGAAGTCCTCCAGTATTCTCAGATTCCTGAGGATACAAAATTCTCAGAAGTGCAGTCCAGCCCGTGTGGATAAATGCTGTGCAAATTGATGGGGTTTGATACACCAAACCACCCTAGAGATTGGTTTTTATCTATTTGTTATTTTGACATGTGTTTGTTTATGTACATTATGGGTGTACAGGACCCCAACGAGACTAGAAGAGTACATCAGATGCCCTGGAACTGGAGTTACAGGTAGTTGTGAGTGCATAGAGGGCCAGATCCTGGTCCTTTGTAAGAACAATATGTGCTCTCAACTGCTGAGCCACCAAAACCACACACACACACACACACACACACACACACACACACACACACACACACATATATATATATATATATATATATATATATATATATATATATATGGTTTTGTTTGTTTGTTTGTTTTTGAGACAGGGTTTCTCTGTGTAGCCCTGGCTGTCCTGGAACTCACTCTGTAGACCAGGATATCCTCAAACTCACAGAGATCTATCTGCCTCTGCCTCCTGAATGCTGGGAGTAAAGGTGTGTGCTACCACTGCCTGGCCCTTCCAAATATCTTAAATAAAACAAATTTTAGATTTATATTCTTGAGGGTGGAAAGATTTCTTAGCAGTTAACAGTACTTGTTGCTAGCCAGGAAGTGTGGCATATGCCTTTAATTCCAGCATTCAGGAGGTAGAGGCAGGAGGATCTCTATGAGTTTATGGCCAGACTGATTTACATAGTAAATTTCAGGATAGTCAGAGAACGTTATTATAGAGGTCCCCACCACCACCCCCACCTAAAAACTTGTTACTGTAGTGTGTAATTTTAAAAACATGCCTGCTCTTTCTTAAGACCTCTACCAAGATGCCAACGGCTGCCCCAGCTGTGCCCTTCACCTGCCCACATTGATCACCATGAATGGAAAACACCAGATAGACTTAATATTCTAAAACTTGCCAGACAACTGAATGGCTGGGTGAAATGTACCCTGCCCCATCCTCCTTAGCCTCAGCAGTTGAGGCTACAAACTTTTGGTGCCCCAAGACATATATGTCTGCCACTTCCTCCACCCCACCACCTGCTCTGACTCCCCCTCTCTTCCTCCTGGGACCTGGAAGTCCCACCTTTTCTCTCTCACCCAGCGATTGGCTTCTGCCTCATTTATTGACACAATCAAGAGCCAATTAGGGGGGCTGGAGAGATGGCTCAGTGGTTAAGAGCACTGACTGCTCTTCCAGAGGTCCAGAGTTCAATTCCCAGCAACCACATGGTGGCTCACAACCATCTGTGATGGAGTCTGATGCCCTCTTCTGGTGTGTCTGAAGACAGCTACTGTGTACTCAAATACATTAAATAAATAAATCATATATATGTATATATATATAGTAATATATAATAAATAAATCATATATATATATATATATATATATATATATATATATATATATATATATATATAAACACAGATTAGGGAATCAATACCTCCCCCTACAAGTTACTGTTGCAGAGTACCCAGGTTCCTTGCCCAGAACTCATATGGTAGCTCACAACCATCTGAAACTCCAGTTCCATGGCATCAAACACCCTCTTCTGACCTCCCTGGACTCTGGATATGCACACAGTGCACACCTGCGCATGCATACTGTGGTGATTTTTTTTCTTTATCAACTTGACACAAACCTCAATATACCTAAGAAGAGGAACTCTCAATTGAGGAATTGCCTGCATGAGATTGGCCTGTAGGCAAATATATGGGGGTGTTTTCTTATTTTCTTATTTTGAGATAGAGTTTCACTATGTAACCCTGGCTGGCCTGTAGACCATACTGGACCTTCAACTCACAGAGACCCATCTGCTTCTTCCTTCCACTAGGCATATCCTTGATTAATGATGGATGTAGAAGGACCCAGACCACTGTGGGTGGTGTCACCCCTGGGCAGGTGGCCCTGTGTTGCATAAGAAAGCAGGCTGAGCAAGCCAGTAAGCAGCACGCCTCCATGATCTCAGCTTCAGTTCCTACCTCCAGGTTCCTGCCTTGAGTTTCCTACCCTGACTTCCTGCTCTATGCACCATAAACTCTTAGATGAAATAAACCCTTCTCTCCCCAACTTGCACTTGGTTATGATACCTATCACAGCAGTAGAAACCAAACAAAGACATAGATAAAACACACATAAACAGAAAACAAGACAAATAAACATTTAAAAAAAGAGATCTCTTTTCCAGCTGGGCATGGTAGCTGACAGCTATGTTCTTAGCACTTGAGGCTGAGGTAGAAGAATCTTCATTTGAGGCCAGCCTGTGTGACTTATTGAGACCCTATCTGTGATTGCTATTCTTGGTTGTCAACTTGACTACATCTGGAATTAACCAAAACCCCACACTTGTGAGAGATTTTTTTTTGTTAACTGGAACATTTTAGGTAGGAAGATGTCTTATGGTTTCCATTGCTGCAATGAAGAGACACCATGTCCAAAGCAACTCTTTTAAGGACAACATTTAATTGGGGCTGGCTTTCAGATTCAGAGCTTCAGTCTATTATCATCAAGGCAGGTGCATGGCAGGGTCCAGGCAGGAAGAGCTGAAAGTTCTACATCTTGATCCAGAGGCAGACAAGAGAAGATTGCTCCCCCATGACTAGGAGGAGGGTCTCAAAGCCCACCCCTACAGTGACACCCTTCCTCCAACAAAGCTGTACTGCTACCCCCTAGGCCAAGCATATTCAAACCACCGCAGAAGACTCACCTTCAATACAGATAACTTGATGTGGGGAGACCCACCTTACATCTGGGCCATACTTTCTCATGGCAGCCTATATAAGAAGGAAGCACTTGCTTTTTGTCTGCTTGCCCTCACTCTTGCTTCTCCAGCTTTAGAGCCTAGTTCTTTGGGATTCTGATGCACACAGGTAAACCTGCCGAGACATCCAGCCTCACGGACTAAACAACTATTAGACGCTTTGACTTTCCTACAGAAAATCTCCATTGTTGTACTAGCTGGACGACAGCCTCTAAGCTGTTCTAAGAATTTTCCTCCTGTATATTTAGATTCGTTCTATCAGTTGTGCCCTCTGGAGAACCCCGGTCTACTATCTGAAAACAACAACAAAAAAAATGATTTACATTTTGAAGACCATGTTTCTGTTTCGTCCACTAGCCGTGAGGAGATGAGTAAGTGCCTATGTGTAGCTGGGGTGAAAGAGATCATCAAAACCTAGACAGCTTGTCAGCCTGCTTGCCCAGCTACTCAGGGGGCAGGAGGATCCCAGGTTCATGGAATGCCTAGATAAAATGATGGATTCAAGGTTAGCCTGGATAGGTTAGACCTTGCCTCAAAATGAAAGGTACAAAGAAGACTGGGGATATAGCTTAATGGCAGAGTGCTTGCCCTACAGTGAGGGGCTGGGGGAGTGGCTCAGTGGTAGAGCCCCATCTAGAATCCCCCAGTGAGGGGCTGGGGTGTGGCTCAGTGTTAGAGCCCCACCTAGAATACCCCAGTGAGGGGGGCCAGGGGCATGGTTTAATGGTACCACACCTACCAAGAACCCCTCAGTGTGAGGCTGGGAATGGTCTGTGGGTCGAGTACTTACCTGTATAAAAATTCCCACTTTGACTGGAGAGACTTGACTTCTAGAGAGGAAGGGCATGATGTGCTTGGGTAGAGCAAACCTTTGTCCTCGATGACTTATCCTTGTAGAATGTAAGACACAGGGCCTTTAAGTCCTGTTGAAGGCCAATGGTAGATAACCATCTCGCTAATACTGGCTATGGGAAATGGGAGTCCTGGGTGACTGGAGCGGAGTTGGAGTTTGGACCATTGCGCAGAGCTTAGTTGGAGGCCAGTGAGGTGGAGAGCCTGGTTCACCAAGTGACCTTTTCTTCCCTGTCTCTCTTTCCCCCCACCCCCACCCCCAGTTCTGGGGAACCAACCTAACACTTATGAGTAATGTGTGAGTATTGATCAATCACTGAGCTCGATCCCTGATAGGACCAAGTGACTGGGAGTAAGGTCATTGCTGTCTTTGCAGAACACCCCAGGACCCACATCAGGTGACTCACTATCCCTTGTCACTCCAGTTCCAGGGACTTCAGTGGCCTCTTTTAGCCTTCGAGGGTACCAGGCCGGCATGCACATGGTGTGCATAACTGTACACACTCTTTCACACATATAACAAATAAATAAATATATACTTCTAGAAGAGAAGGAGGAGGAAAAAGAAGAGAAAGAGGAGGAGAAGGAAGAAGAGGAGGAAGGAGGAGGAGAGAGGAGAAGGCAGCAGTAGCAGAAGCAGCCGCAGAAGCAGGCTTGACATTTCCTATCCAGCATTTCAGGGTCTCCTGTGAGCTTCAGCCCTCTAGCCTACCACAGGGAAAAGTTATTTGAAGGTCTGTCCCAATAAGCACCTTTATAAGCAATCCCTTGGGAACTCACCCCAGATAGATCCAGAGTACCTGATCCTTCCAGTCAGACATTGAGCACAGAGAGATTATCAGAGCTGAGGAGGGAGAGAGGGTGACTGTCGGGAGGAGGCAGGCTGCTCCGCTTCCGGGACATGGGAAGGCCTGGATCTCCAGGTAGTTTGAGTTCTGTTCCTCAGCTGATCCCGCTAAAAATTTTGAAAGGCTACAGGACATTTTGGAGTTCGGGTATTTTCCTCTGAAAAACCTGACTTTTTAAGAGGTAGGTGGATTTCTGAGTTGGGGCCAGCCTGGTCTACAAAGTGAGATCCAGGACAGCTAGGGCTATACAGAGAAACCCTGTCTTTAAAAAAAAAAAAAAAAAAAAAAAAGGGGGCTGGCGAGATGGCTCAGCGGTTAAGAGCGCCGACTGCTCTTCCGAAGGTCCCGAGTTCAAATCCCAGCAACCACATGGTGGCTCACAACCATCCGTAACGAGATCTGATACCCTCTTCTGGAGTGTCTGAAGACAGCTACAGTGTACTTACATATAATAAATAAATCTTTAAAAAAAGAAAGAGGAAGGAAGAAAGGAAGGAAAAAAGGAAGAAAGGAAGAAAAAAAGGAAGAAAGGAAGAAAAATGGAAGAAAGGAAGAAAAAAGGAAGAAAGGAAGAAAGGAAGAGAAAAAGAAAGAAAAGAAAAGAAATTTACAAAGTGAATTAGTTGTAACTGTTTTGCAAATATAACTTCAAGAGAGACCCCTGTCCCGCTGCTCTCCTGGTCCACGCATCCTCCTCCCTGACCCCCTGACTGTCCCCGCAGCATACAAGTTCTGGGGCCCTAAGAATGTGAGAGGGCTGAAGTCGGTAGGTGGGGAATAGACTCTCCACTCCAGCCCAGGAGAAAGGAAGCTGGTGTCTGGCTTGCCCGTGCATCCTGGCGGGGTGATTATCTCAATAATAAAGGACAGGAAAATTTTTATTTCGTGTAAACAAAACAAAAACCCGGCCGTGATTCATTAATGTCATTGAAACGGCATGCAAATGACAGGATGGAACTTAGCAGAAAGCAGCTTGGTGCAAACAACAGGCATTGTTTGGGAGCGCGGTCCTCATTCGTTTCAAATCCACAGACACGATTTCCTGGGTGTATAATTGTCCCCCCGCCCCCGACAGCGAGGCTGGGCCCTTTGTTTCCCTGGCTCCGCTGCGTGGAGCGGGTGCGGTGCGTGCAGCCCCCCGCACAGATGCCGCCCGCCTTTTGTTTTAGAGGCCGAGACACAGAGAGCCGGGCGCACGTGTGTCGGGCGTCCCTGGGCACAGTCCCCCTCCTTCCTGCGGGCCCCATTGTCTACCGCCTAGCGGCAAGTGGCTTTGCAAATGGTAGGTTTCTGCAGCTATTCCGAGGATCTGCTTAACAGACATCGCTTGGCTTGCTGAGATCCGTCTCCGCGAGCCCAGGCACCAGCGGGGCAAATGCAAAATGTGTGCCTCTGGTCCCTGGAACAATGTGAGCCTGAGGAGAGGATATAGGCCTCAGAGAAATCAGTGGGTTTAGGCCTGGCACTCAACAAGGAGGTACCCCTCCCCCGCAAAAGAATCTCAGTGTGCCCCTGAATTCCAGACCCAAAGATGATCTTCCACACTAAAGTCACCCTATTCCAGAGGAATGGGAACATGGGGTGGAACTCTAGGCTTTGACTTGAGAGGATTTTCAGCATGGAATTGGGGAAGGAAGGGCACCGGAAGCCTGCCCACTGTGAGGCAGGTGACATGTTACAATCTGTAGGCTAGGGAGGGATAGAGTAGGGTCCGGAGATAATGTCCCTGACAGTTAAGACCTTACCAGGTGTCGCTTCACTTACGTATCCCCGGAGACCCAGCTCCAGAGGCAGCTTCAGAAGAGCCACTTGCAAATTCCAAAGCCTTTTGGAAGGCTCGAACAGCGCGTCTTCAATCCTGGATAATGCTCTGTTGTTTTTCCACATTGGTTGTGTGTGTATGTGTGTGTGTGTGTGTGTGTGTGTGTGTGTGTGTCTGCGCGCGTGCCCAATGTGTTTCAGCCTCCATTCGAGTTGGGGTGGTGAGAAGCTCAGAGGTCCAGGAGACCCTCCCCTCTGCTTTGACTCTGTTCTCAACAGCCTGATACTTTCTTCTATTCCCTGAGAAGCCTAAGAATTCACCTGCCCCGGGCTGAATAGGTTGTTTGCAACTGGGGGCCTCCACGCTGCTCTATACCTAGGATCTGGCCCTCCAGCAGCAGCAGCAGCAGCAGCAGCAGCAGCAGCAGCAGCAGCAGCAGCAGCAGCAGCAGCATCTCTTGGCTTAGCCTGCAGTGGGTTCTGCAGGAGACAGTGTGTGAATGGCTTCCCAGAGTGTAGTACTGGTGTGGGACTTTCCATAGACCTTATTCTCTTGTAGGAAGGATGAATGGCCTAAAAGCTAGGAGTGCAGCCCAGGATTTGAGGGTTCTCCTTTCCCAACGATGATCTGAAGCCACTGTGATGGTTTATTTAGCTGTCAGTTTAGACTAAGAAGCATCTAATGAGGTGGGCATGGTGTGTGGGCTTGTGCACAGGATAGGTTAAGCCTCTGATTTCTGTTATTGATGACACAAGAGTCTCACGTGTGGCAGCATTCAGCACCTCTATCTTAACACAACCAGAGTATCCTATAAAGCAGGACCTGGTGGCTCATATTGGTATTCTTAGCCCTGGAGAGGCTGAGGCAGGGAGATAATGAACTCAAAGACAGTTTAGGCTATGTAGTCAGATTCTGTCTCTCAAGACCAGTGTAGGGAGGGGGTATGCCATGGCACACACCTTTAAGCCCAATACTATGAAGGCAGAGGCAGGAGAATGGCTGTGAGTTTGAGGATGGTTTAGCCTACATAGTGAGTTCCAGGCCAGGGTTTCATAGTGAGACTCTAACGAATGAATGGAAGAAGAAAAGGAGAAGGAGGGGAGAGGAGAGGGAGGGGAGAGGGAGAAGGGGAGAGGGGGGAGGGAGGGCAGGCAGGCTGATGACTTGGGGGATTCATATTAATGAAGCACACTTCTGGGCGTGTTAGTGATGATCTTCTCAGAAATAACTGTATTCTGAGGACTCTGACCTCCCAAGGTCCAGCCTCGGCTTGGAGAGGGGCTCTCAGGAAGGGGTGGTCTGGGCATGGCCAGAGGAACAGCTCCAAGTTCAACTGTGGCTTTCTGACAGCATTGTGTTCTGCCTGAGATAGCTCTCCAGACACCTGAGCTCTTGCTAGAAAAAAAATTCTAAAAGCTCTCTAGATAACTCATGGGTTTTCCAACCTAAGTCAGAAAAGCTGCTAGAAAATATTCTTGGGTTTTCTGAACGAAGTCAGAAATCCTGCTAGAAAAATTGCAAAAGAGCTCTCTTTGCTCTCTAAGCCAATTCTCCCTGGGTGGCTTTTTCTTGCAGACCAAAGCCCAGTCTTTTATATTTTATTTTTTATTCAGACTAAAAATATATTCATATATAATCAATTCAGTCATTTATTCCAAGTTCCCTTTTGATTATCAGGTGAATCAGCATTTTATGACTACAGGCCCTTGATTTTTAGGAAAAGACAGTATATATATATATATATATATATATATATATATATATATATATATATATATATATTAGAAAACAGCAAATTGAATTCAGAGATCTGCCAGCCTTTGTAAGCACAAACAATAAATTAGCTGTGTGGGATCTTGTTCTGCAATCAGCACTTCCTAAATCTCGTTTTTTTTGTTTGTTTGTTTGTTTTGGTTTTTTTTTTTTTTTTGGTTTTTTGAGACAGGGTTTCTCTGTGTAGCCCTGGCTGTCCTGGAACTCACTCTGTAGACTAGGCTAACCTCGAACTCAGAAATCTGCCTGCCTCTGCCTCCCGAGTGCTGGGATTAAAGGTGTGCGCCACCACATCCGGCTGAAATTGTACATTCTTGAACTCATGTTTTCAGAGTTCTTTGCCACAGCCTTAAGGGCTGTCCTGAAGGTCACTGCATTTACCATTTTGCTAAGGACATTAGACACACCCTTGACTCCGGGACTTGTGCTGTCTCTGATTATCATGGGGTCATTAACCTTGGCAGAGAGGACATTCCTCCAAAGGAGGAACATAAAGTAAAATATACACACAAGCCTTCTGCCTAGCAACCGTCATCCTAGGCCCACATCCCACCTAGCTCTACTCCAGGGTGGAAACTGCATCCCGCTGTCCCTTCTGCATGGCCGTGCAGGATTCTGCACTGACCTATCAGGGGACCAGTCCCTCAATGGCATTATTAAGAAGTGGTTTTGAGAGTGTTCCATCCTGGGGGCTCTGGCCCCATCACCATTCCCTCTGCGCTGAGATCTGCTTCTGACACACACTCTCTCCACCACTGTGTGTTGTCCAAGGACGTGAGGCCAAGTAACATAGACTGAACTCTCTGAAACCAAGATCACAAACAGGTCTTTCTTTATGTTCTTTTTTTTGTCACAATGACTGGGAAGATGGACTAACAGGTTCATCCAGGTAAGGAGATGCCTCCAGATCCCAGCTTAAATTCCCAGCCCCAAACTCTTCCCCAAGTTAGGCCACCCTCTGAAAAGGACACTACCTAGTCTGAAAGCACCTTTGATGATTCAGTTTATCTGCTGTCACTAAAATTATGTTTTCCTTCTTCAGTACAGCTTTTGGCCTTCATGAATGACAAAGGTGGCGGAAATATCTTTAGCAATACTTTTGAAAGTATGCAGAGTGTTGGGTATGGTTCTAGCATTTGGGAGGTAGAGGCAGAAAGATCATAAGTTCAAGGCCAGCTATGGAGTTTATGCCTCAAAGAATACCACACACAGGGGGAGATGGTTCACTGGCTAAGAGCACTGACTGCTCTTCTAGAGGACCTGGGTTCAATTCCAAGTACTTACATGCCAGCTTACAATGATTTGTAACTGTAGTTCGAGGAGATTTGACACCTTCCTCTTGCCTCAGGGTCCTGCAGTCATGTGTACACACTCACATGCAGACACACATATGGACATATCATTTAAAAATAATAAAGATAAAGCTTAATATAAAAGCGCACACATATATATCCACCTCCACCTCCCCATCTGTACTGACTAGTTTTGTGTCAACTTGACACAGGCTGGAGTTATCACAGAGAAAGGAGCTTCAGTTGGGGAAATGCCTCCACAAGATCCAGCTGTGGGCCATTTTCTCAACTAGTGATCAAGGTGGGGGAGGTTCCCTTGTGTGTGGGACCATCTCTGGGCTGGCAGTCTTGGGTTCTATAAGAGAGCAGGCTGAGCAAGTCAAGGGAAGCAAGCCAGTAAAGAACATCCCTCCATCTCCTGCTTTCTGATCTGCTTAAGTTCCAGTCCTGACTTCCTTGGTGATGAATAGCAATGTGGAAGTGTAAGTCGAATAAACCCTTTCCTCCCCAACTTGCTTCTTGGTCATGATGTTTGTGCAGGAATAGAAACCCTGACTAAGACAGGTAGGGTTTCATTGCTATGAAGAGGCCAAATGCTTAAGGCAACTCTTAGAAAGGCAAACATTTAATTGGGACTGGCTTACAGTTTCAGAGATTCTGTCCACTATCATCATGGTGGGAAGCATGACAGCATTTAGGCAGACATGGTGCTGGAGGAGCTGAGAGTTCCTCGATCCAAAGGCAGCCGGAGCTGTGTGTGTGTGTGTGTGTGTGTGTGTGTGTGTGTGTGTGTGTGTGATTCTCTTCTGCATTGGGCAGAGCTTGAACTCTAGGAGACCTCAAAGCCTGTGTACACAGTAACACACTTCCTCCAGCAAGGCCACACCTCCTAATAGTGCCACTCCCTATGAGCCAAGCATATTCAAATCACCCCCCACAGACACACACACACACACACACACACACACACACACACACAGTGTAGATTACACAACCTATCAAGATAAACTTAAAAACTTACATTATTTATTTTATATGCATGAGTGTTTCATCTGCATGTGTGTATGTGTGTCACCTTCATGCCTGATGCCCGAGGACCCGAGGAAAGGAATCAGATCCCTGGGACCTGGGGCTACAGGTGACTGTGAGCTGCCATGTGCGTGCTGGGAATGGAACCCAGTTACTGTATAAAAGCAGTAAGTGTTCTTGATTGCTAAGCTATCTCTCCAGCATCCTCTAGATGAAAAAAGGTTTAAAGCATACTGGCCGGGATGACTAGCAAGTAAATACAAGTGACCTCACAGTATGTGTTTGAAGCAAAAGAAAAATCCTGCTGTTGAAGAAACACTCAAACTGACGAGGATTTTAAAAAAATGTACCCAATGCAACATTAAAGTAAAAACTACTTAGGAAAAAAAAAAAGGATTTCCATTCTATGAGCAATTTGAAATAAAAACTTCAGAATTGTAGGAGTGACTCTACCATAATTTTCTGTAATAAAACATCTATTATAACAGATATAGCAATACAATAAAAGTCCCATTGTTCCAGAGACTGTATCATAACTGAAACAGGATAATTATAGAAATACTTGTGTGGGAATTGCATGTTCAACAGAACCATTGAAACCCATTGTTCTCAGACTAAATAAGTCTTCCAGTGTGAGACTCTCCCGCACCCTGCGAGGAGGGCAAGGTGGATTGTTCTTTCTTTTTCTTTTTTTTTTTTCTTTTCTTTTCTTCAATCTTTTATGGCATTGTAATCTTCCAAAGTCCCCTCAGGGCCATCTGTGACACATTCCTCAGGGCTCATCCAGAAGTCATCTTTACACTGTATTTGGAAAGCTAAAATTCATGAGTGGGGTTTGAAGTGGGTCTAATTTTTTTACATTCCTTTTAAAAAATTACTACTTAGATATGGTATTGCATGATTTTAATCCCACTACTTGGGAGAAAGGAGCAGAAGGATTGCCACAAATTCAAAGCCACTGTGGTCTATGTAGTGAGTTCTAGGCCAGCCAAGGCTACATAGTGAGACCCTGTCACAACCCCACCAAACAGAAACAAATTTACTAGCATCAATGTATTGTATGGAGAGCTAGGTTTCATGACATTTTGTTCAAATATTTCATATATTTGGACCATATTCAGCACATTATTCTCTCTGGTGCCCGTGATGCTCTGGCTCCTCGTCCCAAGTAGCGAGTGTCCTTTCTACATTCCTAGAATATGGTTCTTATTTTAAATTTAAATTTTATTTTATGTAAATGGGAGTTTTGCCTGAATGTATACCTGTGCACTATTTGTGCTCCGGGTATCCACAGAGATCAGAAGAGGACATCAGATTTCCCTATATATATTTCTATAACTAGAGTTATAGTGAGCTGGGCAGTGGTGGCATAGGGTTTTAATCCCAGCACTTGGGAGGCAGAGGCAGGCAGATTCCTGAGTTCGAGACCAAGCTGGTCTACAGAATGAGTTCCAGGACAGCCAGGGCTACACAGAGAAACCCTAACTTGAAAACAACAACAAGCAAGCAAGCAAGCAAGCAAGCAAACAAACAAACAAACAAAAGATTTCTAGAGTTATAGTGAGCTACCATGTGAGTGCTGGAAGTCTAAGCCAGGTCCTCTGGAAGGGCAACCAGTGCTCTTAGTCACTGAGCCATCTCTTCCTGCCTGTGTGTGTTTCATCTCTGGGAGGCAGGATCTTGCTATGTAGCTCATGGTGGCCTCAAATTTGTAATGATCCTCTTGCCTCAGCCTCTCAAATACCCTGCAGTAGGCAGATTTAGGGTGCCGCAGAGCTCTGTCCAGTTCATTTGTAAATTGTCCCTTAGAATCCTCAGGATGCCTTTGTAAACCCTGGTCACGGCCAGCGCACTGCTTCAGCCAGTGTCCTGTTCTTAGTGGACAGCTCACCTTTTGTGTCTCCCCTCCTCTTTAATCTTCACAGTACCCCAGGTTGTTGAGATCCTGGGCTCCCGTGTTTGTTTTTTATGAGGACAGTAAGGGAGGGTTGGGAACCAGCCTAGGGCTTTGTCTGGAAGCTGTATTTGCACTTGAGTAAGTTGGCACTTGAAAGGCTGGGGGCCTGGGAGATTCAGCAGTGAGGAAGTCTGAGGGAGTTGTGGCTCCACAGGGCCAGAATGACAGTAATCCTGGCAGTGACAACGGTGCATGGAATGCCCCCAGAAAATGAGCAGACTGGAATGAGATGTGATAACTGTCTACCGAAATCCGAAGAATGAACGAACCTTTAGCAGAGCAATGGAGGCCAACCGTGAGGTTGTCATCAGTCTCCAAACATCTTGGCTCTGACGGCCCTTTCAGAGTAGAGATTTCTCAAGACTGAAGTGTTGGTGGTCCTCATGGACACATCAAGCTCGGCTTAGGCCTGGCCTGAGGGCTCTGTGTATGTTATGCCATGGAGTGGACATGCATCTCTCGGCCGGGTGCTCAGAGGTAGTGCTAACAGCTGGCATTCAGCGAGTGTGCCTGATGTTATGGGTTTGTCCTAGCTGCTTTTCTGATGCTTTGATAAAACACCATGCGTGACCAAAGAAGCTTATAAAAGAGAAGGTTTAATTGGGCTTGTGGTCCCAAGGTTAGAGGTTGTGGTGGCAGAATGAGAGGCAGGGTGGCAGGAGGCTGGAGCAGCAGCTACAGGCTCTGCTTTTTATGTCGTTTTTTTTTTTTTTAGATTTATTTATTATCATATATAAGTACACTGTAGCTGTCTTCAGACACACCAGAAAGAGGGCATCAGATCTCATTTCTATGGATGGTTGTGAGTCACCATGTGGTTGCTGGGATTTGAACTCAGGACTTTCAGAAGAGCAGTCAGTGCTCTTAACGGCTGAGCCATGTCTCTAGCTCCTCATGTCTTTTTAAAAATTAGTTATTGTCATGGTTTGAATATGCTTGGCCTAGGGAGTGGCACTATTTGTCAGTGTGGCCTTGTCATAGTAAGTCTGTCACTGTGGGTGCGGGCTTTTACACCCTAGTTCTAGCTACCTGGAAGCCAGTATTTTGCTAGCAGCCTTCAAATGAAGATGTAGAACTCTCAGCTCCTACACCATGCCTACCTGGATTCTGACATGTTTCTGCCTTGATGATAATGGACTGAACCTCTGGACCTGTAAGCCAGCCCCAATTAAATGTCCTTTATAAGACTTGCCTTGGTCATAGTATCTGCTCACAGCAGTGAAACCCTAAGACACTTATTTATTTATTTATTTATTTATTTATTTATTTATTTATTTATATTAACTTTTAAGTGTGTTTGTGCACACAGATGCAGTTGTCAGTGTAGGCCAGAGACATTAGAGCCCCTTGAAACTGGAGTTAAAGGTGGTAGTGAACTAAACAAGGATGCTGGAACTGAACTCAGGTCCTCTGGAAAAGGAGGAAGTAGTCCTAACCACTGAGCCCTTTCTCCAGCCTCAGAGAGCTTATTTTTTTGGTCCACAAACAGGAAGCAGAGAGCACACTGGGTATGTCATCAGTCTTTTGAAACCTCAAAGCCCACCCCCAGTGACACACCTCCATCAACAAGGTCACCTCTCAAAACAGTTCTACCAACTGGGGACCAGATAGTCCAACATATGACCCTATGTGGGCTAATCTCATTCGATCACCAGGTTGATTTGTTATTGTCCCGAAAAGACATAGAGTCCCATTTCTGTCACTGTATATCTAACTGTCTTAGTTAGGGTTTTCTTGCAGCTAGAAGACTGTCCTCCCATTCCCTGCCCCCACCATACAGCCATGCAGCAATAAGGAAGATTGACACTGTGAGCCAAGGGTCATCGAAGGCTGAGCCCCCACCATACAGCCATGCAGCAATAAGGAAGATTGACACTGTGAGCCAAGGGTCATTGAAGGCTGATAGCTTCACCAGAAACTAAGAGAGACAGAAAGGAATCTTTCCTACAGGCTCAGGGGAGTGTCTCAGTCCCTTCAAGCTGCTGTAACAACATAGCAAGGATAGGGAATTTGAGCAACTGAACCGGTTTCTTTGGAGACCAAGACATCCAAGATTAAGATACCAGCAGGTTTCAGGTCTAGTGCAGCCAAGCACCTCATAGACGGAGGAAGGGGACAACAAGCTCCCTTAGGCTTCTTATATGAGGCCACTTGTCACCTCCCAAAGGCCCACCACTAAAGGCTTTCAGTGTGTGAACTTGGGGTTAGAAAGGGAAAAAGTTGAGGGAGGGTCTCCATATGTAGCCTAGGCTGTTCTCAAACCCTGATGGATTTGCTTGTTTTGAGACAGGGTTTCAGTAAGTAGCCCGGGCCAGCTAGAATTCTCTTTGTAACCAGGCTGGCCCCAAACTCATGAGATCTGTTTGTTTCTGTCTCCCAAGTGCTTTGATTAAAGGTGTACACCACCGCACCTAGCCTCAAATTGATGAGCTTTCTGCCTCAGAAGGATCTCCTTCTGAGTAATAGGATTGTGGATGTACACACACCTACCGTGCACCTCTTTCACAGACAGCCTCAGCCGCTAATGGCTGTCTAGGACACTTCTAGCTGCCAGGGTGATCATTTTATGACCTCATTCGTCGTCGGTGTGGATGTCTTATAGCCTAGTCTCTATTCTCCACTGAACTTTCTTGTTCCCAGCATCTATCTCTACATGCTCCTGCTACTTAGACAAAGGAGACAACAGGCGAGTCCGGTTCTCGTCCGTGCCACCAGAGGGCGCTGCCCGCGGGGGACATTAAAGTGCCTCATGTCATAGCCCCACAGAGAGCAAGGAGCTAATATCTATTCTTAGCCTCAGTTAACTTTTGCTCTTGAAAGTCACCCAAACTCGGGTAAAAGCTCCTACTCGAAAACGCACAGACTTTTCCACTCCAGCCAGGAGAATCTTGATGTTAAAAGGGTTTCGAGGCCTTATAAGAAGACAGAAAAGAAGAAATACTATGGCTCTGCACAGGAAATCATCTGTACGCCCGCAGTAGATTTCCACCCCCACCTGGCAAATCGCGCTAGGGGGCCACTTGGACCGAGACTGGAGTTCGCTCGCCACACTATTTGGGTGCCATTGGCTAGCCCAGTCCCTCTGAATCTAGTTTGTCACTGACAACCGTGCCTACTCAGCAAGACTTTGCTCAGGGTGAAAGTTCACAGTATTAGGAGAAATACCAGATTTGGCATATTTTCAGGCCAGCCCTAGAATCCTTGGGGCGAGGGGTCGGGAACTGTTCCCTCGGCCTCTCTGGAATTTTCTGCTACTCTTTGCTCTCTTTCCGAGAGGCTCCCTTTACCCTCCAAGTGGAATGGGCTCTGTTCTGGCTCTAGGAAGTCTGAAAACTATACCAGCCCCTACGCGCCCCACGCAGGCCCCAGCGTTAATTAACCAGCAGTCGCTCCTGACAGCCCAGCCCCTGTAGCATCTCCCAGGTCCAGGACCCTGTCGGGGAAAGGGTCCTGGCAAGTCACAGACCCAGCGCAAAGGGTGATCGAGGAGAACCTTCCAGGAACCGTTCCAGATCCTAAACGTGAGGTTGGGCATTGAGTGGGGTGGCCAGGCGGAGGCGAGGTGGGGGCAGCGGGTCCTCGAGACACAGAGTCCCCTCCCAGTTGCTCCTCATTCCCGCAGGCACATAGCGTCCTAGTCTGGGTCTTGGTGTCAGTCAGTAAGACGCTGGGGCGCGGAAGGGACGCCCCGCCCCGCCTTCAAGATCTTTCCCCAGGCCTAGCCCAACTTGAGGACCCGGACCCGTGGGACCCAGAGCTCGGCGACCCGGAAGGCCGGCGGAGCCGGAAGGTGGGAGGGCGGAGCCAGGGTGGCGGTGGCCTGTGAACGCTTCTCTGGAGCTGGCAGAGCGGAGCCAGCCTCAGTGCCCGGACGGTCCCAGACTCTAGCTCGGTAAGGGTGAGCGCGGGGAAGCCGGGGTCTGCGGAGCGGGTCGGGGACCCTACGGTGTCGGGCCCAGTGCTGGAGCTGTTTATCTCAATGTAAAGGTCCTGAGACACTGAAGGCCTAAGCTGCAGCGCCGAGGTTGGAGTTGTCATCAGCTCCGTGCGCTTCCAGCTGCAGCCTGGAGGCTTGGGAGTGCGCCTGCGCGGTGCGGTGCCTCCCACAGTTTACGCCTTCTGCCTAGCGGACTGCTGTGCTTGGCCCAGAGAGGGAGGGAATCTGGGCTCTAGCTTAGGGATGGCCAGGAATGGATGTCAGGGGATCAAAGGGCCAGATTAATTGGAGCTGTTGTTGAGAAACGTTCTTCGATGACTAAGTAGATAAGGTGCTAGCATGGCCCGGTGCAGAGGGCACCGCGCTGCTAAGTGATGGGTGTCAGTTAAGCCTGCGAGCTGTGTAGTGAACCTACCACTGACCACTTCTGATCTTTCAAGAGAAATCAGGAAGATCTAAGATATACGTAAGATTTTATTATTGCTGTTATTTTGAGACAGAATCTCACTATGTATCCTTCACTGGTCTTGATCTGGGAGTCCTACCGTAGCCTCCCCCATGCTGGGGTTACAGGAGGGAGCCTCATACCCTCGAGATATCACACCCCCTCGATATCTTCTTATTTTTAAATACCAACAGTCAAGTAATTAAACAACTTTGTAGGCTGGAAGAACGGGGATGAACTTCACAGAAAGGACAGAGTGCAGCTGGGGAATTCCAGACAGGGGAGCAGGATATTAATTTTTGGCCAAAGACCTGTTTTCCACTCAGTTTCTGTTTGTTTCTCCCTGTGACCTCTCCCCACCCTTCCCTCCCCCCCCCCCCGACACATTTCCTCCCTCTACATTGGGGATTTGAATCGCAGCTTCTTCTAAGATTGATATAAAGAACATGGAGCCCCTGTTACTCCGAGACCTCCTCCTCTGTCCCTCACAACTTGGTTGGACTCAGGTCAGGCTGCTGTCCAAAGGTTTGAGTTTTCACCTCCTCTGTGTATGTCCCAGAGCCCTGCTGTCATCTTCCCCCAAGTCTGCGTGACTGTAGGACATCAGGGCTCCCGGTTAGCTTTTGTCTTCCCTGTGGCTTGCAGATGGACTTCCGGTGACCAGGACCTGTTTTGAGGACAGCATTATTGAAATCGTTCTGCTCCCGTGGGAAGGTCCTGTCTGCGCCCTTCCCTCCCCCCACCCTATCCCCCATCTCTTCCTCACTTACAGACAGAGGTGGCCCTGAAGAATTCAGAAAGTGAAAGGCTTTCACATAGACTCCAGGTCCCAAACCTTTCTTTCACAACTAAAGCCTGGTGCTGCCATAACTTCCGGAATTTCTCTTCAGGAAACCTAAGCCAGCCTTGCCTTAGAGTTGGAGACTGCAGAAGTCCAGCTGGGGCAGAACCTTCCTTGACTAGCTCTCCTGCCCCCTGGCACCTGCTAAGGAGCCTGGCTTGTCTTCTGGCAAAGGCTTGTCTGGACTTGGTAGAAATTGAGAATGGCGTGTGCACGTTGGTACCTTTTCTGCTCCATGGGTTTTGACTTAATGTTATTCAGAGCAAGTCTGGAGGTAGATAATCCTCTGAGTAAGTAATGGGGGCGGGGGCGGGTAAAATGGGTGAGTCCAGTACCCCTCCCCCTGCTCCCCACCCTGTCCACAGTTTTACATTCTGTAGTTTTGGCTACTCACAGCCAAATAGTAAGTGGAAAAAAAATCAGAAATGAACAATTCATGAGTTTGAAATACTATGCAAGTTTTAAGTCATGGGCTGTTCTATATGGTTAGAAATTTCATTCTGAGTAGTGTGATGAGCTCAAGTAACCTTGTTTTATTTAATAATGGCCCCAAAGCTTAGAAGTTACAGTGCCAAGAAACAAGAGCAGAGAGGCTGGAAGGACTGATTGATCATGCTTTCAGGCATCTGCTGGAGTCTCCCTGTGTATTCCTTATGGATGAGGGGGCTGCTGTGTGCGTCTCTGTCCTAACTCCTCCACGTGCCTTATCTTATTAGGAAACCACCTTTTGAGAGTGCAGATCCTTCTTCTGTGGTTTGAAGTAGTACCTGTGTGCTGGTGCTGATGCTGGCCCTCAGAACCAGAATGGTACAAGCCTTTTGCTTCCAAATATGGGTGGTGTCCTGTAGTCCTCCTGACCTAGCCCTGGAAATGTCCAATTTTCTCACCCCCCCCCCAAAAGAAAGCTGGCTATGCACCAAAGCTAAACTAGGAAGTGCTTAGCTACTTTACAGATTGGGAGTGGAGTATTAGTCTTTTGAAAGGAAGGTATTCATCTAAAGTTTATCAACATGGACAAGGAGGTCAGAGATGATGGTGCAAACCTACAGTACTGGGAGTTAGGAACCCAACACAGAGAACCATGAGTTCCAGGTTAGCCTGGGCTACATAGTGAGTAAAGAGTCTCAGAAGGGGGCGGGGTGAGAAAATTGGACATTTCCAGGGCTAGACCACGACATACAATGTCCAGAAGTTTTTTGTTGTTGTTTTGTTTTGTTTTGTTTTTCGAGACAGGGTTTCTCTGTATAGCCCTGGCTGACCTGGAACTCACGCTGTAGACCAGGCTGGCCTCAAACTCAGAAATCCGCCTGCCTCTGCCTCCCCAGTGCTGGGATTAAAGGCGTGCGCCACCACGCCCAGCCAGAAGTTTTTTTTTTTTTAAGATTTATTTATGTATATGACACTGTTGCTGTCTTCAGTGGTCATCAGATCCCATTACAGGTGGTTGTGAGGCACCCTGTGGTTGCTGGGAATTGAACTCAGGACCTCTGAAAGAGCAGTCAATGCCCTTAACCACTGAGCCATCTCTCCAGTCCCCCAGAAGTTCTTCAAAATAGCCCTTGTGACAGTATGGTGGCTCCGTAGGTTCCTTATAAGGGCCCAGAACTCCCAGAGTCTCAGGGACAATTTTACATTAAGAGATTCGGATTCTGCAGAGTTCTTGGGTATCAAGAGAAACCAAGCAAAACCCAGGAGAATGTCAGCCTGTTGACAGTACCCTGGGACTCCCTCAGGAAGTCCCCTCAGCCGACTAAGACCTCAGCTTCCTGGGAGCAGGAAGCGTCTCTTGGAAGTATCCCCTCTGCTGCTTTTTCTCACCAGCCTTATGAGGTGGCCTCTCAGCGTGTGGCCTCTCCTTACCTACCACTCTCTCTGCAGGGCGCAGTCCACCTCACCTACACCTCTGTCCCTCACTCCCCAGCCAGCAAGGCAATGCGTCCTGATCCCAGCAAACTGCTTGTAGGCTCTCTGTTCTTCAGGCTACCTGTGGTTTCCAGTATCTTGCAAGCCCCTGGCGGGCTCTTGTTTTGAGACAGAGTTTCTTGCCCTGTAGCGCAGGCAAGCCGGATCACACTGTGTAGCCCAGGCTGGCCTCAGAGTCATCTGACCTTTCTTCCACTTCCCAAGTGCCAAAATTGGGCCTAGGAGCCACCATGCCAAGCAGCAAGCCTCTGCAGATCTTCCAGTTTTGTTTTTTTGTTCTGTGATTGTTTCATCTTGGTAGTTCATTCTATTCCTGGTGTTCTTTATTATTAATTAAGTTATCATTATTCTTTTTATCTTGGTAGAGAGTTTAGCTATCTAATCCAGGCTCGCCACGGGCTCAGAATCCTCCTGCTTTGGCTTCCCAAGTACTGAGTATTGCCTCGTGGTACCCTACCTAGCTCTCGTCTCTGCCTGTAATGTCCCAGCAGGGTCTGCAGTGCCACCGGCTCTGTCTCGTCAGCCGATCACTCTGCACCCCTCTTGCTCATCCTTTACACGGGCCCAGCCTATAAGTGGTCTCTCTCCATCCTTTTCTTTTCTTTTCTTTTCTTTTCTTTTCTTTTCTTTTCTTTTCTTTCCTTTTCTTTCCTTTTCTTTCTTTTCTTTTCTGAGCATTGTTCATGCCAGACATATGGTCTCCCATATAGAATTGTACTTTCAGCCCCGTTTTTCACTCCATCTTAAAGCTAAGTTATCTGACTCCAGTATCAAGTGCCAGTGTGGCCTCAGAATCTTGTCCTTTCCCCGCTTTCTGGCTTGGCTCAGACACCTTGTCACACCAAGAGGCCATCTGGATTTCCTGACAGCCTTTCTACATTGAAGGTTTCGTGAGCCACTTTGGAAGTATGTTTGTGTAAGAGGTCAGGTTAGCTTGGTAGGAGCTGGTGAGCCTGTCTGTGACTAAGCCTGCTTCCTCATTTGTCAGAAGTCTGAAGTTAATCAGAGGGCAGAAGAGACCTTTCATCCACTAGGCTGCTTCCTTCTGTAGCTTGTTAGCTCATGCCCAGGCTCTTGGCTTCAGAGAAGCACAGAGGGCTGTATGCCTCTCTGGCATGCACACGGCCAAGCAATTCTTCCCAGAAGATGGGCGCGCCTTCTAAAATGCTATGAAGTGTTAAATTGGATTAAAATACTCATACGTGTATTAAAAAATCTTCCTTTCAGCTGTAAGGTATAGTGGTATTATCCCTCCTATTATCCCAGCACTCAAAAACCTGAGAGAAAATGATTATGAGTCCAGACTGGTCTGGAATATGTAGCAAGACTTTATCTCAAAAAAAAAAAAAAAAAAAAAAAAAAAAAAACCAAACACAAACACGCACTGAAGAGATGACTCAGAGGTTAAGAGAAGTAGCTATCCGTCCAGAGGACCTAGTTTCGATTCCCAGCACCCACATGGTAGCTCACAATGGTCTGTAACTCCACTCCAGGTCTGTGCCTTCTGAGGGCACAAACACATATGCAGCAGAACACATGTATACATTTTTTTTAAGTACACAAAATGAACAAACACCAAAGCCTACCTACCTATCTCTCTGAATCATCTCCCAGGGTCTGCTGAGATGCCCATCATGGTAGATGACATCATGAAGCTTCTGTGCTCCATTTCCCAGGAGAGGAAGATGAAGGCGGCCGTCAAGCACTCCGGAAGGGGTGCCGTGGTTGTGGGGGCAATGGCCTTCGTCGGTGGCTTGGTTGGTGGCCCACCAGGATTAGCTGTTGGTGAGTGAGAGTGATTTTATAGGTACAGCCAGCCCTGGGGCTATCATAAAAGGTCAAGGGTCAGGCCTGTCATCCCTGCACTTGGGAGACAGGAACATGGGAAGTTCAAGGATAGTCTGGGCTACAAAGTGTGTTTCAGGCCTCCAGCATGGTTGGGGTTTTTGGAAACACATGGAAGAATGATCTGGTAAGTAAGAGTGGTGCCTGTCACATGGCCCGCCCAGTCCTGTCTGTGTGGTATGTCCTGTCAGAACCACAGCTTCTGAGCTTCTGTGTAATGCAGAATTCTCTTGGCCTTGGTGTTTGTATCTCTCAGAGCCTGCAGGCACCTTTCCTCCAATGCCAAGAACCCTTTCCTGGAATTCCTCTCTCCTTTCTCTAGAGATCTATCTATCCTTGAGTCTAAAAGTACTGGGTGTCTGGGTCCCGAGAAGGGAACCAGGGAAGAAGCTAAGCTCACCAAGTTTCTTCCTTGAGTGTGGCTGTGTCTTTGTGTGCTTTTTCCTGCTATGAGAGAACACTATACTGAAAGCAGCTTGGGGTCGGAAGGATTTATTTCAGCATGAAGGAGAGCCAGGGCAGGAACTGGGGGCAGGAGCCTGGAGGCAGAGGCTGAAGCAGAGGCTGAGGCAGAGGCTGAAGCAGAGGCTGAAGCAGAGGCTGAAGCAGAGGCTGAAGCAGAGGCTGAAGCAGAGGCTGAGGCAGAGGCTGAAGCAGAGGCTGAAGCAGAGGCTGAAGCAGAGGCTGAAGCAGAGGCTGAAGCAGAGGCCATGGACTGCTGCTTCCCACTTCTCTTGGCTCCGTGTTCTTGCTCTCTCCTCTGATGGGACCGTCCAGCGCAGTGTGGTTAGCATCCCCACACAGGCTGGGCACCTGACACGTGCAGCTGGGCGCTTCTTCACTGACTATTGTGGTCTCCAGTCCCCACATCCCAGCAGGCTGGGCAGAGGGGGGCTCTTTTGTGCTGAGGCTGGTTTCGGTTTCCCAGGTTGTCGACACCCCTTCCCACTTACTCTGTTCTTCCCTTCAGTGGCAGGGGTGACATCTGGGGACGTTGCATTAAAAGGAAGCTACATTTCATAGAAACGGAAGTACACACACAGGTGGCCCAGACCTCCTCGTTTTGTGTTTTCAAATGCTGTGAATTCAGGAGTTCAAACATCAACTTCTTCCCAGGACAGGAGAAGAGAGCCCACATCTTGTTTCCTTAGAGATGCCCTCACCTCACACTCCTACCTAAGTGTCCTGGGGATGCTTGGCTGGGGCTGTTGTATCATATGGCTCTGTCCTGTCCTGTCTCTGTTGTGGCAGCCCATATTTTATTCAGATTGAGCAAAGCTGGTCAAGAACAGAGTCTGTCTGGACTTGCTGCCTCTGGCCCCTGGTCACAGTGGGTGCTTCATTTTCTTTGAAAAACTCATGGCTTCTCCTTTCCCCAAAGGTCTAGTAGTAATTTGTGCACCGATGCCCTGATACCCCCACTGCATTAAGTGCTCTTGTAAATCAAATATTGATGTTCCATGCGGAGGTAGTACAGATGCTTGCAATACCGTCAGGTCAGGAGGCTCACTGGTGTCAGGAGGAAAACTTCAGTCAGACTTGTGCATGGACTGGTTTTCCTTCCTGGGATGCCTTTTTCCCTTAGAAAGACTAAGTCTGGCTGCTCGTTTGTACTAGGAGCCAGAGGAGCTATCTGCTTCCAGAGCCACACTGCTTGGGTGCCAGTCTCTGTCTTCTGAGTCCAGACTACAAGTGGGTTCTCCCTGGCATAAGCTGAGTGGTCTGTTTACTTAACTAAACATTTATAAAGTGAGTATTTTTATTTTATAAGCATGGGTGTTTTACCTGTATGTCCATGAACTATATGCATGCAATACCCACAGAGGCCAGAAGAGGGCGTCAGGTTGTTTGGAACTGGAGTTAAGGATGGTTGTGAGCCACCCTGTGGGTGCTAGGAATCAAACATTAGCCCTTAGCTAGAGCAGCCAGTGCCCTACTCTTAACCACTGAGCCAACTCTCCAGTCCCATCTACCTTTTTTGGAGCTATGATCTCTATGTATGTCAGACTGGTTCATGCTTCAGCCTCCAGAGTGCTGGAATTACAATCATGTCCCAGTATTAAAAGAAGCAAAGAGGAGGGCATCTCCGGGGAGTCTGCAAAGAAGTAGTGATCATGTGCAGTGCTATCTGTTCCTGGACAATCAAGGAGCGGCTTTCCCTTGGGACTGGAAGCTGTGCTACCCGGTCCCTCACAGCACACTGCCATCCCAGCTGCTGGCTCAGTCCTCCCCCTCACCCCTACCCCCCCCCCCCCCCCCCCCCCCGCGTCCTCCACTCCAACACACACCTGCCCCGTCCTGCCAAGGCTAACTTCCCATTTAGCCACAGCCCGTCCTGCTGCGCACCTCCCTTAGACACACTGCTCTCTGCGAGCCCTGTTTTGCTGGTCCCTTCTGCTCTGCTGTTCCTGGCTTCCCCTTAGAGGGTCCTGGGATCATTCTTTGGCCCTAAGGGGCCCCAGCCCCGTCTCAGAAATTCTGACAAGCGCCATAGGCTGACCTAGCAGCAGAAGGTGTGGTCAGTGCAGTGGATGCTTAGATCCCAGCTTGTCCTTTACCCCCCCACCCCCAAACTGTCAGATGGGTTTCTCAGTTATTCTGCCCCACCTTACCCAGATCCTGCACTAGACTGGCTAAGCCTCTTGGACTATAGTAAATAGGAAAGAGGTTGGCCCCGCCCACCTTGTTGTCACCTGGGGCCTGATGCAGTGACAAGGGAGTAACCACCTATCTCCCTATTCTCTTTCTCTGACTTCCACCTAAGGCAGACAGGACGCTAACTTGCCTCCCCGACTTCCACTCCTTCCTCCAGGGGGCGCTCCTCTCCCTTTTGCTCCTCCCTGCCGCACTCCCTCAAGGTTCTGGTTCCATCTTTTCCTCTTTTCACCAAGAACCACTGGACAATCATGTTGATTTTTGGTCGGTGTTCATTCTTAGACACCACTATTGCTGCACCAAATGGTCACCCTCCCGTTTTGCCTGCACTCTCCTCCCCAACAACACTTTAGGGGAAGGGGACGTGGGGGGGGGGTGCGCTGGGGCACAGCAGGCTGGTTATTGGACTACCTCACATCAGGGAGGATGGGGCCCTGCCCCTTGGATGCTGTAGCAGATTGAGGAGGGGAGCTCACTTTAATGGGGAAAGTGTGTAGGAACACCTTTTCCCCTTGTTCTGTAGGGTAGGGATAGCCGGTATAGGTTCCAGCCTAGGACTCCTCATCTGCGTTTCTGTTTGCAGTTACTTGATTTTTTTTTTTTTTTAAGTCCTTTTCTGGAAGAAAAAAAAAAACCGAAACATTTCATTTTGGAGTAGCTATATGTAGAAGTTGCAAAGATTGCACAGAAAATCCCTGTGTGTCCTTCACCCAGGTTTAGTTTTAGTGGGAATGTGTTTCCTGGTGGGGACTGAGCTGCCAGCACTCATGCAATCCTGTGAGATCTCTGTGACTGACCAGTGCACAGTAGTGGCCTTGTTTTTCTTCCAGTTGCCTTTTTTTTTTTTTTTTTTTTTTTTAAATTTTGAGACAAGGTTTCACTGTGTAGCTCTGGCTGTCCTATAATTCACTATGTAGACTAGGCTGGTTTTGAACTCACAGAGTTCCCCTTGCTTCCAGCTCCCAAGTACTGGGATTAAAGGTGTGGGCCCCTATGCTCAGCTGACACCTTTGTTGTTGTTGTTGTTATTGTTTGTTTGTTTGTTTGTTTGTTTGAGACAGGGTTTCTCTGTGTAGCACTGGCTGTCCTGGAACTCAGAGATCTGCCTGTCTCTGCTTCCAAATGCCTCCAAATGCTAGGATTAAAGGTGTGGGCAACCAAATGAGTACACTGTAGCTGTCTTCAGACACACCAGAAGAGGGCATCGGAACCCATTACAGATGGTTGGTTGTGAGCCACCATGTGGTTGCTGGGAATTGAACTTAGGACCTCCTGAAGAGCACGCAGTCAATGCTCTTAACTGCTGAGCCATCTCTCCAGGCTTAACACTTTGCTTTTATAACCTCGTTTTTCATAGTCTCTTCTGGCCTGTGACAGTTTCTTAGCCTTTCCTTATTTTCCTGATCTTGGTAATGGGGGAGAGGGGGTGCTGGCAGGTGTTTTATAGAATTCTCAGTTGTATGATGAGCGTCTCCTGAGTCTTGGGAGGAAACGCCCCTGAGGTGAAGTATCTTCTGCGTCAGTCCAGGGATACATGACATCCTGTGGCATCTCCAGTGAGGTTGACCTTGGTAACTTAGTCAAGGTCATGTGTGATGGGTTTTTCCACTCTAACGATTTTGGTTTCTCACCCCATATTCTGTCCCTTGGGAAGGACTGAGTCTCTCTCTCCAGGCTGCATCTGCGACTGTCTGATTGCTGATATGTACAGTTGATGGGAGGCTTTGAAGATATAGATCTAATGTGCCCAGTGCCAGTGGTTGTCTGGCACACAGAGAAACCCTGTCTTGAAAAACAAACAAAGAACCCAAAAAATTAAAAAAATTAAAATTAAAAACAATGTTTCTAGGAGGGAGGGACTCTGTGGAGGGAACCAGGTGGGGGTTTGGGATGTAAATAAGGAAAGGCAGGCAGACAGACAGACAGACAGACAGACAGGATGCATGTCTGTTAAGAGAGCTTGGCTGGCACCTGAGCCGCTCTCCCACGCTTCCCCCACAATACCAAGCACCTGGAGAAAACAGTGAAAGCAGAAATCTAAAAATAATGTTTTCCAACTGCGCGAGGTGGCTGGCACACACTTAGGATGCTCAGCCGAGATGCTGAGGCAGGGGGATCAAGAGTTCTGGACTGCCCCGGCTCCAGAATCTAAAAAAAAAAAAAAAGTAAGAGAAAGCAAAGCAAAGCCCCTCTGGAAAGAGAACTAGTGAATTATGTTAGGTTTGTTTGGAGGAATGGAATGACAGAATCTCCAAGAGAAAAACTTGACTTGCTGCCAGGGTCATTTCCCTAAGTTCAAGGGCATGGTTCTTATCACCCACTAAACTGATTGACTTGACACAAACTTGAGTTATTTTGGAAGGGGGAATCTCAATTGAGAAAATGCCTCCCACTAGACTGGCCTGTTGGCTAGCCTGTGGTACGTTTTCTTGATTGATGATTGATGTGGAAGAGCTTGGCTCATCGTGGGCGGTGCCATTTCTACGCTGGCCTAGCGGTTCTGGGTGCTATAAGAAAGCAGGCTGAGCAAGCCAGTGAGCAGCGCTCCTCTGTGGCCTCTGCATCAGCTCCTGCCTCCTACCTAACCTGACTTCCCTCAGTCATGAAGTGTGATGTGAGGTGTAAGATGATATTAACCCATTCTTCCCCAAGTTGTTTATTGCCATGGTGTTTTATCACAGCAATAGAAGCCCCTAAGACTGCCACAGTGTGGAAACAGTTCAGGCTCCCAGCCTTTCCAGGCAAATGGGTTTTCCCAGAACATGCATGTCCCTCTCAGCTTCTCCTTTGTGGAGATGAATTGCTCTGGGAGTCACAGGGGCGGGGGGGGGGGGTGTTCCTCAGCCATGAAGGGGATCTTAGTTGGCACAGTTCTGAGGTAGGGAGCATGTAAGTGAGGGGCATTGGGAGAAGCCAATTTGAGTGTCAATTATCTGGACCAAATGAACTACCTTTGCCCTGTGGAGTGCCTGGCAGAAGCTGGGCATGCTGTGACCTGCTGGTGAATGTCCCCACTTGTCATGACTCTCGGCAAGAAACGAAGGCCATTGTTGGGAATGAGGCCGACTAATTGAGCCCTTCCTTGTTTTCAGGGGGGACCGTTGGGGGCCTGTTAGGTGCCTGGATGACGAGTGGACAGTTCAAACCCGTTCCTCAGATCTTAATGGAGCTGCCCCCCGCTGAACAGCAGAAACTTGTTAACGAAGCCACTGCCATCATCAGGAACTTGGACTGGACAGACGCCGTGCAGCTGACTGCTCTGGTCATGAGCAACCAGGCCATGCAGCAGAAGCTCTTGGCTATGCTAACGACCTATGTCACCAAGGAGCTACAGGCTGAGATCCGCTATGATGACTAGGTCACGCCCCCCGGGGAGTGGGGCTCTCATTTTAGATGATTCTATGGCTCTTTGAAGGTGACCAGGGAATGGGGGAAGCCTGACAGATACTTCTGGGAAACTTGTATATTACCAGCATTGATTGTAAGCTGACGTGCTAGTACATTCTGTTGGACTGTCCTGCTGGAGAGGCGTCGGCCATGCCTCTTGGGCTGTGTGTGCTATGGAAAGGTACAGGCATGCCTGTTGTCGGCATTCATGGACAGCTTGGAGTCCTCCCGATGATCATGTGGGTCTAAAAGAAGTTCTCATGTTGTTGGCTGGCTGACCATACCAGATGCTCCTTTCTATGAAGAGTGTACCTCCAGGTACCTGTCACAGGATCGAATCCCCTTAGGCTCTGGGGTCTTGGGGTTCAGAGCCAGCTCTTGTCAGGATTGTGCTAACCTGCTCAGTGTTTCCCTTCTTTGGCCAAGGACTTCCCAGTGGTCTCATGATGACAACTGTCCCTCCTTTGAGTGAAGCCACAGATGCCAGGCAGGCTCTATGCTCTGCTACGGGCTAGGCCCTAGGCGCTCTTGAGTAACTTTAATTTAGCTTCTGGGAGCTTCTGCCTCCTTAAGAAAAATCATGGATGCTTCATTATCTTTTATTTTCCATGTTGATTCTAGACTCTTTTTGTTCTCTACACTTTCGTAGCCTAAGTTAATTTAGCTCCGTTTTCTTTTTCTTCTTACTATGTTTCCTTGGGCTAGCCTTGAAGTCCTGGGCTCGAGCGATGCTGCTACGTAGCTGGGACTGTAGGCTTGTGCTGCCTCCGTACCTAGCTTTACCTCAAAGACTGTTTGTTGTCCACTCTACTTTTCCTAAGCCCTCCCGTGCTCTCCTGTCTGCTGGCTGCAATCTACAATTCATTTGTGTGAAAAGACAGAATTACCAATGACTCGAGTTCACAGATCCTGACATAGCTAGGTGCTGTGGTGCAGACGCATACCATGGTCCCCGATAGTTGAAAAGCCGCAGGGAGAACATCCATGGGCCCAGGAATTCAAGGCCAACCGGGCATTGGGGAAGGAAGCCAGGAGGTAGGTGGGGACACACACGCCTCAGTCACAGAATCAAGAAGCAGCGAGTGCTCTGGTGAGATGGAGAGAGAGGGTGGACGGGGAGAGCAAGGGGAATCAGGAACCACAAGAGCACGAGGTTAACCTCCCGTGACACTGGCTGTTTATGGATTGGGCTAGCCTCACCTCCATTTCCCTAAGGGACAGAGGTTCAAATCTGACAAGTAGTTTGTTTGTTTGTTTTCCTGTGGAGCTGTGGCTGGAACCCTGGGCCTTGCATAAGCTAAGTGCCACCCCTGAGTTCTGTTCCTAGTCCTCCTCTCTGGGTCGATCCTTGGCAAGTTCTCTGAGTAGTCTGGGGATCTGCCCCTGCGTGACTCAGCTTTGGTCTGGTTGGTTGGTCTCAGTGCTTGAGCTCAACCAGTAACATTGTATACATTTGATTAAGTATTTGATACTTCCTCCTTATCCCTCCTTGGAGGTGCTCACTCACGGAGGGCAGGAGCTCTGTGTCTCGGTCACGTCTCCTGCCTCTAGCTTGCTCCTGCCTGGCACCAATGGCTTTTGGGGGGTGGGGGGATAGGCACTCAATAAATATATATTTTTAAAGCTATGTATTTTATATCTTTCTGTTTGTTTATTTACTTATATCTTTACTTATTTATTTTGCATGTTTTGTCTGTATTTATATAAGTATGGTATATGTGTCTGGTTCCCACAGAGGCCATAAGGAGGCACTGGACCTCCTGGAACTGATGTTACTGACAATTTTAAGCCACCGTGTGGGTGCTAGGAACTGAACCGAGGCCCTCCGTAAGGGCATCAATGGCTAAACAACCTCCCTCCTCCAGGTTTTGTTTTGTTTGTTGTTGTTGTTTGATTTATTTATTATTATGTCTAAGTACACTGTTGCTGTCTTCAGATGCACCAGAAGAGGGCGTCAGATCTCATTATGGATGGTTGTGAGCCACCATGTAGTTGCTAGGATTTGAACTCAGGACCTTAGGAAGAGCAGTCAGTGCTCTTAACCAGCCCAGGTTTGGGTTTTCAAACCTGGATTTCTCCATTGATTCTGATTGGCCTCAAACTCATGGTCTTTCTTCCTGCCTCAGCCCCTTGAGGTAGGTATTTCCACGCCAAGACAAATATGTTTTGCTGTTGTTATTATAAGTTTTTAAATTCTTGTTTGTTTTTTTCATTGTTTAGTTTTGTTTTGTTTGTGTTTTGTTTTTTTTTTTGGAGACAGGATCTCATGTAGCCCAGGCTGGCCTCCATCTCTACGAAGCCAAAGATGACCTTGAACTCTTGATTCTCCAGCCCCCATCACTGCCAAGTGTTGGGAATTACAGAGCTATACCTTTATGTTAGGCTTCAGTAAATATTTTTGGAAGTCATTGTTCTGAAATCACTTCCTATGGTGGAGTTCCTCCAGGAAGGAAACATGTGACAGAAGAAACCTAGAATTCAATTTCAAGCTTTTTGAAGCCACTGAGCTGCTAGGCATGGAAGCTGGAGTTTGGCCTGGCGCCCCTAGAACCCAGAGCCTCGCTTGAGCAACGTGTGGTCCCCAGTTTTCACAAACAGGTTTGAGACATGTTTTCACATGAAATAGTTTTAGTCAAAAGTATGCTCTCTCTGAAGTGGGGTATCCCAACCTCAGATAGTTCTACCCCAAGGTCTCCCTGCTGCTGTGTCCTTTCAAAAAACTACTACCCGACTGCCATCAAAGTACTAATAAATTACTTTTCCCCGAAAAAGGTACTCTCTGTGTATTTTTTTGGATATCGCTTCTGAAGCCTTTAACATAAAAAGGAAGATTGCTCCATCTGTGGCTTGACAGGACAGGTAAAAGCTCCCTGGCCCGGTTCCCCACGGCCATTTCCAGCCAGCTTCGGCCATGTTGCTACAAGCCATGCTTACCCTCCACCAGCCCCGCAGCCCCAGGCCTGTGTAGGCAGGGCAGGGACCCGGGGTCTCTGCAGGGCGGCAGCCCAGACTTTCTGCAGTCAGAGGGAGGTGCTGGTCTAAGGGCCAGCTTTGCAGGACAGATCTCTGTGTGTAAAGGAAGCCTCCGTGTACTTCACCCCATGGGGATAGAGCTGGAGGGGGTGGAGCCTGTGTCTCACAGTCTGCCTCAGTGGGCCTCCGCTGGGTAGCCTAGGTGACACGTGGAACTCATGACCTTAGTGGAAGGTGTTTGGGCAGGGCTGTGAGCGGATGCCGTCTTTGGAAACTGGCTCTTCTGGTTCAACCTGACGTTCCATCCCGTTCTCCCGGCTAAACAGTAAGGGACCCTCACAACCCCCTACTCACACCCCCTTGAGCTAAAAGTCTAAAATCAAGACCCTACCTCCAGTTGCTATAGCTCTGAAGTTTTCCACCTTTAGTACAGAGGTGAAGATGTTGGTTGGCAGATCCGGGACAATAAGATCACAAGTAAGATTTTTTAGCTCCGTGTTTCTTTTTTGTTTTGTTTTGTCATTTTGAGTCGGGGCCTCACTGTGTCACTGTACAGCATAGGCTGTGGAGCTCAACGATCCTCCTGCCTCAACCTCCCAAGTGCTGTGAGTAGAGGCGTGTGCCTTTTTTGAACAATATGTCAAATTCTGCAGTTGCTTACACCTAAGCCTTTAGAAAAGCCAAGAGATGTAATAGAATTCCCTTTGTTAGGCCTGGCTCGAACCTTAAAGGGAGCCAGGATGGGACCCGTAAAAGGAAGCAGCCACTGTATATAGTTTCACCCTGGGGTTAGCTTTGGTGGGTTGGCCTTGGCTTAACTGGCTTGATTTTGTTTAGATTGTAGTTATTTTTAAGGTAGGGCTTCATTGTATAGTTAAAGGCTTGTCTCGAACTATGATCCTTCTGCTTCAGCCACCTATGTTCGAAGATCACAGGCACGCCCACCTTCAACTCTGTATTGTAGAACAATTCTCAGAAACTATTCATTTCCTTTTATTTGTAACTGATTTTTCTTGCTGAAAACTTAGAAAAATCCAGAGACCTGTTCTCAGTCTGCCTCAGCAGCATGCACCACCAACTTCCTATTTCTTTTTTAAATGTATGTATGTATTTGTGTGTGTGCGTGTGTGTGTGTGTGTGTGTGTGTGTGTGTGTGTGTGTGTTAGGCTTACATGTATGTCTGTGCACTACAGGTGTGCCTAATGTCCACATGGGTGTCAGATTCCCTGGAACTGGATTTACAGCCAGTTGTGAGCCACCGTGTGCCTTCTGTAATCGAACACAGGTCCTTGGGGCTGGAGAGATGGCTCAGTGGTTAAGAGCACTGTCTNTTAGGATCACAGGTGAGCCTTCCAGTTCTGGCTTGTAGTTCACTCCAGACAGAGTCAAGTTGACAACAAGGAATAACCACTACTGGAGGGGTGGAGACACAAATACATACATACCAGCAATGATTGATTGACCATATGATACTTTTCAATATATTATCCATATTTCTGTGTGTGTGTGTGTGTGTGTGTGTGTGTGTGTCTGTGTAAAAGATATGTTTGTATGGGTATACTAAGCTGGCATGTTGCAACCAGAGGAAACTTCTGTAGACTCCATTGGCTTCCAGCTTTATATAGAATCCAATATTTGAACTCAAAACATGAAGCTTCCTGAAACATCTGGCAGGATATTATATTTAGTTTTTGTTGTTGTTGTTGTTGTTTTTGTTTTTGAGACAGGGTTTCTCTGTGTAGCTCTGGCTGTCCTGGAACTCACTTTGTAGACCAGGCTGGCCTTGAACTCAGAAATCTGCCTGTCTCTGCCTCCCGAGTGCTGGGATTAAAGGCAAGTGCCACCACGCCCGGCTTGTTTATTTTATTTTATTTTTTTTTACTTAAACAATTATTTTTATTTTATGTGTATGAGTATTTTGCTTACATGTATGTCTCTGTGTGACATGACTATCTGGAGGCCTTCAAAACCTGAAGAGGATATAGGTCCCCTGGACTGGAGTTGCAGACAGTTGTGAGCACTGTGAATTGAATTGAGCTCTGGTCCCTTGCAACAGCTTGTTATTACTGAGCTCTAGCACTGTTTACTTTTTTTTGGGGGGGGGGTTGGTTTTGGTTTTTCGAGACAGGGTTTCTCTGTATAGCCCTGGGTGTTCTGGAACTCACTTTGTAGACCTATGTTCGAAGATCACAGGCACGCCCACCTTCAACTCTGTATTGTAGAACAATTCTCAGAAACTATTCATTTCCTTTTATTTGTAACTGATTTTTCTTGCTGAAAACTTAGAAAAATCCAGAGACCTGTTCTCAGTCTGCCTCAGCAGCATGCACCACCAACTTCCTATTTCTTTTTTAAATGTATGTATGTATTTGTGTGTGTGCGTGTGTGTGTGTGTGTGTGTGTGTGTGTGTGTTAGGCTTACATGTATGTCTGTGCACTACAGGTGTGCCTAATGTCCACATGGGTGTCAGATTCCCTGGAACTGGATTTACAGCCAGTTGTGAGCCACCGTGTGCCTTCTGTAATCGAACACAGGTCCTTGGGGCTGGAGAGATGGCTCAGTGGTTAAGAGCACTGTCTGTTCTTGCAAAGGTTCTGAGTTCAATTCCCAGCATCCACATGGTGGCTCACAACCATCTGTAAAGGGATCTGATGCCCTCGTCTGGTCTGTCTGAAACAGTTACAGTGTACACATACAGATAAAATAAGTCTTTTTTTAAAAAAAGAAAGAAAGAAAGAAAGAAAAAGCGGGCTGGTGAGATGGCTCAGCGGGTAAGAGCACCCAACTGCTCTTCCGAAGGTGATGAGTTCAAATCCCAGCAACCACATGGTGGCTTACAACCACCCGTAATGAGATCTGACGCCCTCCTCTGGTGCGTCTGAAGTCAGCTACAGCGTACTTATGAAGAATAATAAGAAAAGGAATCCTTGGACCGGAGAGACCAACCGAGCGGGGATGGCCAGAGCAAGCAGAGCGGGAGCGAGCGGGGCCAGCTGGAACGAGTGGGGTCAAGCGGAGCGAGGGGGGGGGGTTTGACCGGAACAAGGGAAAAAAAAACCAAAACACAAAAATAAAACCTCCAAAAATGAAAATCAAAAAAAAAAAAAAGAAAGGAAAAGGAAAAAAGAAAAAGCGTTTTAAATTCCTTGAAAACCCTAGCAATGGTTACACAGTATCTTTTATACTACAGCATTTGGGATTGCACAAGGGTGGCAAGGGGGTGGTCTTTTAGGCAAGGTCTTGTCATCCAAGTGCTGCCGTGAACAAGCTTGTGTATCTCCGTAATTTGGATTGTGATAGTCTTTGGATTATGATAATTACCTCCAAAGTGAAATGGCTAGATTTAAAAGTATGTGTTTTTCAATCAAAATCCTTCATTAATTTCCCCTCCAAGTTTTGGCGTGCTGGTCTCCTGTCCTCTCCATGAAACTCTGCTGTTTAATCTAGGTCCAGGCCTCCCTGAGGAGGGACTCCCTACAGGGCTGTGTCCCCACCAGTAGCTGATAGCAGCAGGTGGCAGGGCACACACGGTGGTGTGACACACACCTGCTCCCGCTGGGGAGGAAGCAGAGGGGAGTAAGCCAAGACTGGGACCCGGTAATTATAAAAAAAAAAAGCAGCCATCTGCTCCGAGGCCGGTTATTAACCTGCGTCGGGTGCTGACGTGACAGCGCCAGCGAGATTTTTTTTTTTTTCCCCCACAGGCAGATGGTGTATTTTCAGCCAGATTTGACTTTGACTCTGTGTTTAGAGATGCAGCCGGGGCCTGGAAGGAAGGGGGCGGGAGGGCTGCAGGGCGAAGGCACTATGACTAAGGATGCAGGGCAGAGGTCCCATGGCCAAGGATGTAGGAGTAAGATCCCATAGCCAAGGAAGGATGCTGGAGGCTAGAGCTGGAGGCGACCATTCAGTGGCGATTATGAGGCGCCATCTAGCGGCGAACTGCGCACTCGCTGTTCTGTTCTGCAGCTTGGGCCGCAGCGCCCTCTACTGATCACCATGCAAAGCCCAGGATGCCGCCACAGCGGGGTTTGGTTTATGAGCTAAGGTGCAAAGGGCTTGAGCACTTCCTGAGGTTTTAATACGCCATGAGGAGAACATAGGCTGGATCTCCTGCTGCAGCATTCCCCCCCCCCCCCTACAAAACTGGATGTTTCTTCATTCTGAGCAATCAACATATGGTAATTAAGAAATACCAGGATTCATCTCATTCTGGGTCTGTCTGGTCTCTACAGTTTGTTGGCAGGAGATAAGTGGCTTCATTAGCCGGGGAAGGCTTCGGAGGCCATTATGATAATGGTGGCTTAGAAGACTGAGTTCTGCCCTGGCTAGCGGAATCACAGCCTTGGGGTTAGTTCTGGCTATCCCAGTCTCCGCTGATGAAGGAGGAAAAGGGTGTTTTTCTGTTGTTGATGTGATAGCCATTCACTTTATTATTTTAGATTTTTTTTTTTTTTTGGTTTTTTTCAGACAGGGTTTCTCTGTTTAGCCCTGGCTGTCCTGGAGCTCACTTTGTAGACCAGGCTGGCCTCGAACTCAGAAATCCGCCTGCCTCTGCCTCCCGAGTGCTGGGATTAAAGGCGTGCGCCACTACCGCCCGGCTTGATTTTTAAAATTTTGTGGTTTTTTTGTTTTTGTTTTTCGAGACAGGGTTTCTCTGTTTAGCCCTGGCTGTCCTGGAGCTCACTTTGTAGACCAGGCTGGCCTCGAACTCAGAAATCCGCCTGCCTCTGCCTCCCGAGTGCTGGGATTAAAGGCGTGCGCCACCACGCCCGGCGATTTTTAAAATTTTTATTAAGGTTTTAAGACTTTATTTTTTATGTGCATTAGTATTTTGCTCACATGTATGTCTGATTCTTGTGCACTCTGGAACTAGAGTTATGCATGGTTATAAGTCGTCATGTGGGTGCTAGAAATTGAACCTAGGTTTGCAAAAAAAAAAAAAAAAAACAAACCAACCAACCAAACAAACAAAAAAAAACAACTGCTGAGCCATCTCAGCTGCCTTAATTTTTACTTTAAAAAAATTAGATTTAGTTTTGTTGGGAGTGGTGGCAATGATCTCTGAATTTGAGGCCAGCCTGGTCTACATTAGCAAGTTCTAGGCCAGCCAGGTATATATGATGTGATCCTGTAACAAATGTAATAATATAATATAATATAATATAATATAACATAAATGTACATATTTAAAGTTTTATTTTAGTTTTCATTTATTTATGTCTGTGCACGTAAGTGCAGGTGCCCTCAGGAAGGCCAGATGAGAGGGTGTCCGATGGAGCTGGAGTTACAGATGGTTTGAGCTGCCATTTGGGTGCTAAGAAATGAACCTGGGTCTTCTGGAGGAGCAGCCAGAGCTCTTTAATCTCAGTACTATTTCTCCAGCTCTGTGACAGACTGACTGAGACAGGGTCTCATATAACCCTGGTTGGCTTGGAACTCATTATGTAATCCAAGCTGGCCTTGAACTCTCAACAGGACCCCCTCCTCTGTCTCCTATATGCTGGGACTAACAGCGTGGACTACCATTCCCAGCATAACTGCTCTCTTTAAAAAAGAGTAGTGAGCGTTGAGACTCAGTGGGCAAAGGGGCTTGTGGCTATGATCTGTGTTTGATCTCTGGAAGCCAAATGGTAGAAGGAAAGAACTGACTTCTGCTAATTGTCCTCAGACCTCTCCACACACTGTGAGTGCATGCACACACAGCACAGCACAACCACACATACATACGTTAGCTAAATTAATTAATTAGTTAATTAATTAAAGAAGAGCCAAGTGTGTTCATGCAAACCTGTGAACCTAGCACACTCAGGAGCCTGAGGAAAAAGGATTACGAATTTCAGGCCAACCCAAGTCGCTGGTTTTCTATCTCGAAAACCAAAACTAGGGCTGGTGAGGTAATAAAGCTGGGAAAGGCACTGCCACCTGACAGCCTGGGTTTGATCCTTAGGACCTACATGGTGGAAGGAGAGAATAGACTCTCACAAGTCATCCTCTGACTTATACACACATACAAACACACACACTAAACATAATTCTTAAAACATAAGAAACAGGGACTCTGAGGAGAGTTCAGACCTTAGCACCAGAGACAGACAACACGGTGTGGGTCTCTGAAGAGATCAGGGCCCCAGTGGCAGAGGAGGGAGAAACTGCTCTCAGAGGACAGGGTTCCGAAGTACACAGGGCAAGCTCTGCAGTTCAGACAGTGGGCAGGGGAGGAAGGGCTGGAGAGCAGGGTGTGTTGCTTTGATAGAAATTCACTATCTCTCAGGTGAGAGATCCTGGCCCTGGGGAGTCTGTCCACCAGGGACCCACAGACCTGTCTCAGCCTGTGGACATGGGGAAGGAGAGCTGCTGCAGACACTGTGGTCTGAGCAGAGGCTGGGTTCTAGCAACACATTCTTGGCTTTGTTTGGTTTTTGTTGGGGGTGTTTGTTTGTTTGTTTGTTTGTTTTGAGACAGGGATTCTCTGTGTAGCCCTGGCTGTCTTGGAACTAGTTCTGTAGACCAAGCTGGCTTCAAACTCAGAAATCCGCCTGCCTCAGCCTAGAGTGCTGGGATTACAGGCGTGCCCACCATGCTTTGCTAGCACCCAATCTTAAACCATCCTCTTCTCAAGTCTGGCTCCTGTTTTGCCTTCTGTCTTCTCAAGCTCTGCTTCTTGCTTCAGCAAGGAGAGGGAAGGGATGAGAAGTGAATGCCCACTACTTAACCTGCACCCACATCACCTGACCTCGCTCTCTAAGAACAGAGTCCCCTTCCCTGGGAATTAGACTCAGTCCCTTCTCCCACCTGAGGACTCCCCGTCAGCCATCTCCTGCATTCTTCAAGTCATCCTTTGTCATTCTTTCTTCATTTCTGCTGGCTCTATCTTCCATATGGACATGTGTATCATTTCTAACATATTAAAAAAAAAAAACAACAGCTCTAATAAAGGTCTTAGGACCTTTCGTTGGGGGAATGCTAGTCTGTTTGGCAAATTTCACTGCAGGAAACTTTCTAAGTATGTGCAAAGCAATGAAGCTGAGTCCCATACCTAATGACATGGAAAATTAAATCAAACCAAGAAGTAAAAATATAAAATCCTTAGATGAAAAATGTACAGTAACCGAGGGGCTGGAGAGATGGCTCAGTGGTTAAGACTACTGACTGCTCTTCCAGAGGACCTGGATTCCTTCCTAGCCCCGACATGGCTACTCACAACCATCTGTAAGTCTAGTTCCAGGGGATCCTGTGACCTCTTCTAGCCTCTGAAGACACTGCACGCACATGGTGTACAAACAAACATGCAGGTAAAACACTCATAAGGCAAGACAATAAAACAAAATACTTTTACTTACCATAAATGTGCAGTGAGGGGGCTGGAGAGATGGCTCAGTGGTTAAGAGCACTGACTGCTCTTCCAAAGGTCCTGCGTTCAAATCCCAGAAACCACATGGTGGCTCACAACCATCTGTAATGAGATCTGACGCCCTCTTCTGGAGTGTCTGAAGACAGCTACAGTGTACTTACATATAATAAAATAAATAAATCTTAAAAAAAATGTGCAGTGAGCACATGAGATGAGTTGAGCCCCAATCAGTCCTCCACATCAGAAAGGGCTAGAGAAGTGCTTGGCAGTTAAGACTGGTTCTTGCTCTCACAGAGGACCCTCCAATGGCTCACAACCTCCTGTAACTCCAGTTTCAAGGGATCTGTTACCCTCTTCTGGCCTCTGTAGGCACTGCACTCATGTGCACCTACACACCCACACACATGCATACATATAATTACAAAAAAAATCTTCAAAGCTATGAGGAAATTCAGTTTCTGCACTACCAAAAAATGGGTAAATAAAAATAGAAAGATGTGTCAGTGAGGCTGGGAAGAAATTATAACCTTCCTTCAGTGCTGGAAGGGATGTAAAATGGTTCAGCCATTTTGAGAAGCGATTTGACAGTTCCTCCAAAACATTAAACACAGACTTGCCAAGTGACTCAACATTTCCACTTTTAGGTCTGTACCCAAGATTATTGGAAACACATGTCCACACAGAAGCTTGCTCACAAATATTCATTAGCCTCTTCACTCATGCAGGCAAAAAGACAGAGAGAGGAAAAAAAACAAAAACCCTTATTCAAAAGATGGATAATAATAAAATATGCTGCTTTAAAAAAGATCTTCTATTGTTAAATTTCATTGTGAGTCTTTGTGTGTTTGGTGGGGCGGGGATATGTGTAGGTGAGTGATTCTAAGACCTAGGATCCCCTAGAATTGGAATTACAGGCAGCTGTGAGCTGATATGTGATGTGGGAATTGAACACCGGTCCTTGGGAAGAACTCTTAACCACTGAGCCATCTGTCCAGCCCCCAAATATAATATATAAACACTCAAAGGGCTTCTACCTCGTCATCAAAAGGAACTCAGCTGTAGATGCAACAATATGGACTAACCTTGACAGAACTATACAGAGTGAAAAAAAACTAGTCAGAAAATGTCTCCTGCTGTATGGTTCCCTTTATTTATTTTTTAAAAAGACTTATTTATTTATTATATCTAAGTACACTTATGTAAGTAAACTGTAGCTGTCTTCAGACACACCAGAAGAGGGCGTCAGATCTCACTATGGGTAGTTGTGAGCCACCATGTGGTTGCTGGGATTTGAACTCAGGACCTCCGGAACAGAAGTCAGTGCTCCTAACCACTGAGCCATCTCTCCAGCCCGTGATTCCCTTTATATGAAATCTGGAATAGGTAAATCCACTGAGGCAAAAAAGAGGTTAGTGGCTGCTCCGACAAGGGACAGCTGATAGAGGGTCAACAGCGTGTGTGCTGAGAAGTGTCCTGAAATTTTATAGTACTGATGACTGCACCATCTTAGGACTGTTCTAGAAGCTGCCAAGTGGCATGCTTCTTAAAGCGTTTGGAACGCTTTGATCCCCAGCTGGTGGTGCCATGTGGGAAGTTGTGGAGCCTTTAGGGGGTGAGGTGGGCAGAGCTGGCACAAGTAGATCCTTAGAGACTGGTCTCGAAGGCTATACTCTCCTCTGATTCCAGTGAGTGAGTGATCTTCAAGTTTCTTCCTTTGCCAAAGTGACAAGCAGAGGAAGGGTCCCTGCAGGCTGCACACAGCCACTCCTGTTTCTATGTATTCTCCCCACTGTGACCAGGGCTGGCTGAGCCTCTGAAACAGAGGCAAACTCTCCCTCCCCTAACGTGTTCGTCACAGCGTGGAGGTAGGTGTATTTTAGGAGGTGTCATTTACATCCCAATAATACTGTTTGGGGATCAAGACGTGGCTTAGAGTTCTACTGGCTGCTCTTCCTGAGGACTGGGTTCTCAGGCCTGGTGGCTCATAAATGTCTGTCTGTAACTGAAGATCCTGTTTGTAACTGGATCCTGGGGATCCAACACCCTCTTCTGAACTCCATGGGGACCAGGTACATATGTGATGAGCAGACATACGATGCAAGCCAAACACCCAGAGAGATAAAATAAAAATAAACATGTTTTAAATTAAAAGATAAGGTTGTTAAAACACAGCACAAGGCCACTCTGGCCCCCCTGCACTCCAGCCACTCACCGCCCATCTCTTTTCCTTTGTGAAAGGACTCCTCAGTGACATCTCCAGGGCTCACTGTCCCTGGCCTGTCTCTTCCAATCCATAGTCCTATTGCTACGTCTAGAAGTGCCACATGGAGACCACCACGCCATGTGCAGTTGGCAAGGTTGTTTTTATTTCCTGAAAGCAGGAAGTCTGCATGCAGGAGTTGGCCACTTACAAAAATGGCAACGACCTCAGACAAAGGCGCACAGGCCTTTTTAGTAGGGAACTAGAGGAATTTTAGCTAGGGTTAGGCATTCTAAAACGTCATTGGTGGGTGCCAGGGATGTCACATGGGTCGGTTTGTGATTGGCTTGTGTCTAGGTGGTCAGTGAACTGCATTCTTCTGTCATGATTGTATATGACGTGATTGCATATCCACAGGATAAGATACCCAAACCGTATACACCTGCGCAGCCTTGAATCCACGCTTTCTATCCACAACCAAGCCCAGCCAGAGTTGCACACACTGCATCTGTTCCTTCCTGAACCAAGGCTGAGTCGCCACCTTCAGGTGACCCTATACAATATCCTTGGTGCCACTGGTGTCCCAGCACAGATAGCCCATCCTGAGATAAGATATTTCTACATCCTTGTGGTTATCTCTAGGCTGTTCTTTGGATGGGGGATCTTGTGGCCTTGTTCCCGGAATTTATGGTCTGTTCCTGGAGCTGGTGACTTATGGCCGAGTTCCTGGGACTGATGACTTTGGGGGTTTTGTGGTCAGTCCCTGGAGAGGATGACTTTCCTTTTAAAGTCAGGCCTGATCCTAAAATGGGGTTTATGTTGTCCCCCAGTAGCCATCTTACTGAAGACCCCATCTCTGGTCTCCATGTTACTAAACCTGGGCTAGGTCTCGACTTCATGTTCCTTGGCCCAGAGGGTAGCACGATGCACGTTGCTGCTGCTGTAATTTCCTGGCTTCTGGACACTTGCTCTGCTTCTTTCCCCCACAAGATGGGGTCTAATGGCCTGGGATGCCCTGGAACTTGCTATGTAGACCAGGCTGGCCTTGAACTCACAGAGTTCTACTTATCTCTGCTTCCCTAGTGCGGATGTTGAAGTCACATGGCACCACACCTGGCCCCTCTCTCTGCTTCATGCCTGTGGTTCAGAATTTGAGTTCTCATAGCTATTCTGGCTGCCGCTTGCCCACTATGACAGCCTCTTAGTACCCTGGAACCATAAGCCCTGATAAACTCTTTCTTTTGTAAATTGACTTGGTCCTGGTGTTTTATTAGAGCAACAGATAGTAACTAAGACAAGGGCCCTGGAAGCATTTTCTGAGCAGATTTCTGCAGAGGGAGTGGTTGCTTATAGTTTTAGTCAGAGGAAAGGTGGGGAATTCCACAAAAGGATTGTGGGAAACCAAGCTCTGCTCCTTCCCCTTGCAACTGCAAGATAACCTTATGGTTATACCAGCCTCCTCCGTGTCCTTTGGCACATAGGCTGGGCCAGGCTAAGTTATGTGATGTGGAAGTTCCCACCTTCCCTGAAAAGCTTTAAGAGTAAGAATTCCTTTTGTTTAGGGGACTTGTGGGGCTCTTCCCTTCAACCTCTCCATCTTGCTGTATGTGGTGGCTCACTCCCCCATGCCTGTGGCCACATCTCTCCTGATGCTTCCTCAGGTGAAGAGGCTCTCTCCTCTAGCACACACTGAAGGGTAGCACCATGCCAACTCCTTTACTGGGAACCTGCCTGTTTATTTCTAACGACTCCACCTGAAACCACAGCTTCAGCATCTCCCTCCCTGTCTTGTTCTTTTCCCATAATACTTAGCATCTGTAAACATGGTACTGTACTTGCCTGCCCGGGTTAGCTTCCTGTTGCTGTGATAAACACCGCGGCCAAAAGCAACTTGGGAGAGAAAGAGTTTATTGCAGCATAGAATTTATAGTCCACCATGAAGAGGATCTAGGGTAGGAACCTTCTGGAGCTGAAGCAGAGGCCATGGAGGGGTGGTGCCTACTGGTTTGCTCTCCACGCGCACTCAGCTTGCCGTTTCATACAAACCAGAGACACCTGCCTCAGATGGTGCCACCCACAGTGGGCGGGGTCCTCTCACATCCATCGTTAACTAAGAAAATACTTCTTCCAGGTAGCAGTGTGGCTCATGCCTTTAATTCTAGCACTCAGGAGGCAGAGGAAGGCAGATCTCAGTGAGTCCGAGGCCAGTCTGGTCTACAGAGCAAGTTCCAGGACAGCCAAGGCCTCACAGAAAAACCCATTTCACAAAAACAAACAAACAAACAAGGAAGGAAGGAAGGAAAGAAAAGAAAAGAAAAGAAAAGAAAAGAAAAGAAAAGAAAAGAAAAGAAAAGAAAAAGAAAAAGAAAATACTCCCACAGACATGCCCAAAGGCTAGTCGGATGGGGCAACTCTTCCAAGTTCCCTCTTTCCAGATGATCCAAGCTTGTGTTTAGCTGACAAACGCTAACAGGCACATTGCCTCTCCGCCCAATGAAAACATCTGTATCCGGAGAACAGAGATTGAGACAGTTTCTTCAGTTTAGTAAGGTATAAAAGCATACCAGCTGGGCTAGACTCATAGGGACAGTCATGTGCCTTACAAACATCACAGTCCCTCTTTGCAGGAAATCTTCTTAGCACTGTGGAAGATCCTGGAGTTGTGAGAGTGTAGTGGATAGTGGAGGGGCAAAGGCAGATCTCTCCTGCTTTTCCCACAGGGCTCCCTAGAATGAAATTAAAAGAGACTGACACAGTAAGGACAGTCACAGAAGCTTAGTTACCCAAAGCTAGGTGGCCCAGAGGACAGGAGATGGGAATGTGAAAAATCCCGGTCTGTGGGGAAGCCATCAAGCGATAGTTAGTGATCAGCTTTCTCTAGAAACTGAATGAAGCTCGGGAGAAGAACCAAGGCCAAGGATTGCTTTCCTCTCTCTCCGAGCGCGCGCGCGCGTGTGTGTGTGTGTGTGTGTGTGTGTGTGTGTGTGTGTGTGTGTGTGTGTGTGTGTGTGTGTGTGTGTGTGTGTGTGTGTGTGTGTGTGTGTGTGTGTGTGTGTGTGTGTGTGTGTGCAGCTTGGGGAAGGTCTTTATTTAGCTGAGATAGCACGCTAGGACACTTCACACCGTATCTACCACTCTCCAAAGGCCATTACTTTAGAATGATCATCAGGGTACATAGTTGTTTGGGGTTAAATTCCCTGGATTCCTTCAATAACAGGCTTCTAACTTGTGCGTCCTGTCCTTCTCCCTACACCAGTAAGCCCCAGGAGGGAGCTTTTCCTGTTTAGTTAACAGCTCAAGCTCCAGTTCCCTCTCAGCAGATGTTTGTTGAATGAATAAACAAAAGATGGGAAAGCCCGGAGGTGATCTGTTCCACTTTCCCATTGCTTAAGTACCTCAAAAACATTCATTGTCCCTTAGGAGGCAGGCCGGCCCCAGCATGACCTTGGTCTCAGATAGACAATCACGAGGGAGAAACAGTTTCCTCCCAGTGAGTGAAGGAAGGCAGATTATCACAGAATAGGGTCTGAGGCCAGAATTCCAAATGTAACCAGAATGGTCACTGGGCAGTAATACTGTATAGTGGTTCAGGTGATAAATGTCCTCACTAGGCTCAGACATTTGATCAGGTCCCCAGTATTGATGGTGCTGCTTGGAGAGGTTTGGGAGGTGTGGCCTTGCTTGGAGGCAGTGTGTCACTGGTGGGTGGGGTGGGTTTTGAGAGTTTGTGGCTTCATTCTGCTTCCTGCTTTTGGTTAAAATGTGACCTCTCAGCTTCCTGTTCCTGGCTTCACACCTGCTGCTCGCTCCCGTGTCTCCCTAGCGAGATGGACACTTGTTTTCCTGTATAAGTGGGAATGTACATGTCTTTAATTCCAGCCCTCAGGAGGAAGAACTAGGTGGCTCTCTGTGAATCTGAGTCCGCCTGGTCTACAGAGTGAGTTCCAGAGCAGCCAAGGTTTATAGGATGAGACCCTGTCTCAAAAAGTTAGTTTGGGGTTAGAAGAGATAACTCTGTGGCTAAGAGTGCACATTAGTGGGGCGTGGTGGCCCGTGCATTTTATCTCAGCGCCTGGAAGACAGAGGCAAGAAGATCTTTGTAAATTCAAGACCTGCCCAGTCTACATTGTGGGTTCTAGGCCAGCCAGGGCTACCTAGTGAGACCTTGTTTCCAAAAAAAAAGTACATATTTGCAGAGGACCTGGTTTATTTCCCAGTATCCACGCCAGGCAGCTCAGAACTGCCTGTTACCAAGGTTCAGAGGATCTGATGCCCTCTTCCGGCCTCTGAACCATGTACCCTTCACTCCACAATTACAAACAAACAAACAAACAAAAAAACTTATTACAAAGTTGTAGGTGCTTTACTAGGGGGAGTGGGAGGGGAGAAATTAAACCTAGTGGTTCAGACTTGGAATCCCGGCTCTTCAGGAAGCTGAGACAAGAGGAAACGTCTGATGCTTGCCCAGGAAATTTAGCAATACCTGTCTCAAGGTAAAGTGACAAGAGGATTGGGGTGTAGCTGAGTGGTACCGTGTTCACTTGCCTCAATGTGGAAGACTCCAGGTTCCATCTCTAGCACTGCAAAAAGAACA
>LR749490.1:4347584-4374132 GCA_902729485.2 Mus minutoides
TCTCTCTCTCTCTCTCTCTCTCTCTCTCTCTCTCTCTCTCTCTCTCTCACACACACACACACACACACACACACACAGGAACGAGGCCAGGGGGACAGCTCAATGGTAAAGAGAGTTGGTTTAACATGGGTCCAGTACCACCAAAAAATAAACTTTGCAAGGAGAGGAGAAGGAAAGATGGAGGGAGGGGGTGGGGAATGGGGACTAATAGGATGGACCAACCCTGTTCTGTCCTGTATCAGGCCTCCTGCTAATGTTTCCCAGCTCTTGTTTGAAGACACAGATTTCCCCTGCTGCTCCATTTGTGGAATCAATGTGTACAAATGCAGGAGGGCGCAGGCTGCTGAGACACAGCGGGGTCTGCCGTGAGACAGGTCTTCCTGCGCTGTTATAGTTCTGTGTTGAGGGGGATGGGAGGCCTTTGTATCCCCAAATCAAGTTGTATCTGAATTGTTTCTTTCTGGGCTGTGACTCATGGTAATTGGCTCGGGAGGCACAGAGACTATGGCTTTGTGACTTGAATAAAGAAATCACTATGCCCATTGTGGTTTTGGACACCCTGTTATCCGCCCATCTGCCTTGAGCTCTTCATTGTCGGATGGATTTCTTTTTCAACAGAAATCTGCCCAGGACTGGAGAGATGGCTCAGTGGTTAAGAACGCTGGGTGCTTTTCTAGAGAACTCAGGTTCAACTTCCAGCACCCACATGGCAGCTCATAATTGGTTGTAACTCTAGTTCCAGGGGATGTGATTCCCTCTCCTCCATGGGCATCAGGTAAGCAAATGTTACATACATGCAGACAAACACTCATACAGAGAAAAGCGAGGGGGTGCAGGTGTATCTGGACCCCAAGACAACCCAGCTCACTTGCTTTTCTTGAATCTTCTGAGAGTCACAGTGACTGACACCTGCTGATGTGACCTCAGGATCATGTTCCCTGACACAGGGAACCCTGCTTTGTAGGAAGATGAGGTTGACTCTTAGAGACTGAAGAGTTTTCTGGTTAAAACCTAAGTCAGGTGGCTGATTCTAGAGCCAGGGTATGGGTGAGGTCATCCAAAATAAACCTCAAGGCTCAGGGGAGGAAAGAAGGGCTCTCAGGGGTGATCTTCCAAAGAAGACGGATGCTCACGGGAGCCTCTGTCCCGTTCTACACTCTGACTCCCAGCAGAGATAGGCAGGGCCTGCGAACAGGGGACGTTTCCATGTAAGAGTGTGAAGTGGGCAAGAGGAAGCCTCACACTGGTCCCTCAAGTGTAACCCTTCAGCCCCTGGCAAGGGCCTTGTCAGCAGTCCAAGGGCAATGGAGAACAGGGCTCTTACACAGCTGCCTCCCCCGAGAACTCTGGAGAACTGGCCTCTCTCCTGCTCTGAATCTCACTCTTTCACTGGACTGGCTCAGGAGAGACCCAGGAACTCTCCCAGGCCAGCAAGAGGGTGGCTGGCTCAGAGCTGGAAAAGGTCAAAGGCTTTGCTTCTTGGGAGTGGGGGTGGGGCCCCCCAGAAGGCTTTGCTACTGTTTGGATTCCAGAGTCAGACATTTGACTGTGCTCAAGATTTTGGTGATTTGCAAGCTGCTTGAAGTTTCCAGCGGTTTCCACAGCCAGGTATTACTGTGGCTGTGTGTGTGTCACTGGCTTGGATGCCAGTTTCACCTCCCTGCCAGCTTGGGAGCCATACTGTGCAGGAAGGACACTCTGGGAAGCTTGCTCTTTGGAACCAGACATTCTCCAGACGCTCCATGACGTGCCAATGATTGAAATTTCCCCTTGGTTTTTTTTTTTTTTTTTTTTCATAGAACTGTCTGGCTCTGTTTGTGGTCCGCCCCTGCCATCCCTCCCCCTCCACCCAGTGCTGCCTTTCTGTTGTGAGCTTGGAGCACTTGGTTCAGGTTGGCCTGGGAGGCTAAAGTGGGAGAGAACAGGAGACAGGAAAGGCTTGGTAAGACAGAAGACAGTGCTGGTCTCAGCTGAATCTCTTTTGATCCCTCTGATCCAAGTGTCAGGTAGGGCTTGAATGTCTGTTCCCTAAGCCTTGGCTTCCTAACCTTAAAGATGCAGGGTGAAGCGAGGCCTCAGAGTCACTGGGGTATTCATTCCTTCCTGGGCAAGAGCTCCCTGGAGAGGCTGGGGGACTCAAGTGGAGAAATGTGTGTGTGCGTGTGGGGGGAGGGGGGTGGATACTGACAGGATGCCTGCCTAGAATCCACCAGTGAATGAGTGACTGAGGGTGTCAGTCAGTTTGAAAACCTTACTCCAGAGTTTAGCAGTGAAGGGTTTGGGGGCGTGGCTCAGCAGTACAGCCTGCCTTCAATCCATCATCAAGGGACTAGTGTCAGGACTTGGTGAAGGACCTTGCCTAGAATCTAGCAGTGAGGAGCTGCAGCATGGCTTAGCAGCAGATCATTTGCCTAGAGTGAGGGCTAGGGTCCATGGGTCAGTGGTAGAATGCTTGCTTAAAATCCACTAGTGAGGGGGTTGGAGGTGTGGCTCAGTGGTAGAGCCCCTGCCTAGAATCCCCCAGTGAGGGGGTGGGGCGTGGCTCAGTTGAAAATCCCCTGCCTAGAATCCCTCAGTTGAGGGGCTGGGGGCGTGGCTCAGCAGCAGAGTCCTTGCCTAGAAACCTCCAGTGAGGGTCCCGGAGGTCTGGAGAGAGTACTTGGCTAGCATGCATGAGGCCTTAAGTTCAGTCCCCACAACTGAAGATCTCCTAGCACCTGTCTAATATTTCTTTCATGATGAACCAAGGTCAAATGCTGCGAGACAGTTTCGGAGCAGGAAGGCAGACAAATTAGTGAGTCTAAAGGTCTGGGCTGCAGCTGAGAGGGATATGGAGTGTGTGCATATCTCCTTCAGGATAGGGCTTGACCTAACAAGATGCTGCACAGCCTGGTCAATGTTCACCCCTTTGATCTTGCTGGAAAGTCTTCCACTCTGCCCAAAAGAAGCTCCTTGGATGTCCACATGTACCGACTCCATTCCTGTGCAAGTTTCCCTATTTACTGGTGTGTCACTGGGTCCTGGATCCATAGGGCACTCACAGATACAGAATTGCAGGCAGTGAAAACACACCCAGGCAACAGCTTTGGAGAACTGGTTTGTTTACTGGGGTGGTGATGGTATTTATGCTCCCGGAGAGGTGGCCAGGGTCTCTGGTGCCAGATTCGTGTGGCTGTGCACCACTGGCCAGGGCAGGGGTGTTGGAAGATGCTTCATTTACATACTCAGGGGCTGCAGGGGTGCCGGGTACCTCATAAGGTCAAACAAGGAGTGAAGCCCTCTGATAACTGTTGGGTAATACATTTCCTACTAGGGTTGATGGTTGAAGAGGAAGCTTGATGGCGCCAGGTTGGGACAAGGGAGGTAGCCAACTCCTGCAGGCCTTATGTTTGAGGTATTGGGGTTGAAGATCTCTCTACCCTTTCTCCCTTCCTCTGTAACCCCGGGTCATTATGGCCCACACATACCAGACAGGGCTTACCTATCTACGGTCTCCTGCTCTGGCTTCCCCACCCACCTAGGATTGCAATCTGTTTTGCTGATAGGCTGAGGTTCGAGGGCTTGCTTGGAGCTGTTATCTGGGCAGGCACCTGAGGACTTCTGCCTCTCCGCCTTTCCTTTAAAGACAGCAGCAAAAAGTGTGTGGGAGGAAGTCAGATCAGCCACTGGGATTGGGCCCCTGAAATAGTGACTCAAAGGCTGACCCAGTTCTCAGGCAGAATCTGAAGTCTTGGGACAGTTATAAACAAAGGTAGTCACTTCCCCTTGGCCTGCTTGTGACTGAGGCCTCTAGGAAGTGGGCTACCCAAACAGGGGCTGTGGGAAGGGGAAGGGCTATCTGTGGGTGTGCAACTTTTCATAGGGTAGATCATCAGGCTCTAACAATCCCCAAGATTAAACCTCAGCCTTTGCTACTGTCTACAGAGGTCCCCACTTGTGAAAGCCCACATCCTCCTTGTGTATGCTCTGCCTCAGTCCATGCATGCTCACTAGGAGGTCAGGGCAAAAGATGGGGGCTGATGTACTGAAGAGCGGTCTGCTTCAGCCAGGGCTTCTTTCTGGCTCCCCTTTTCTGCCTAGGCCCTCTAGCACCTCTGTTCCTCAGCAGCCTTCCTGGGTGGTGGGCTCTCCTATCTATGTCCCCTTCTCTGGCTTCCCCATCTTCCCATGAACTGTCCCAGTTGGTCCCCTGTGAAGCACTGGACAATTGCAAATGACCCCTTTGAAGGTGGCATCAGTACCTCCCCTAGCTTCTGAGGCATTGTGGGAAAATGTGGTGGTCTGAATGAGAATAGCCCCCAGAGGCTCACATATTTGAATCAGGGAGTGGAACTTGTTTAGGTGTGGCCTTGTTGGAAGGAGTGTAGTCCTGTTAGAGGAGGTGTGTCACTAAGGGTGAGCTTTGAGGTTTCAAAAGTGCTGGCCACCAGCACATGTCCTGATATCCCCACCCCCTCCTGCCTGCTGCCTTCCGATCAAGAAGCTACTGCTTCAGTACCATGCCTGCCATGATGCTCTGAAACTGTAAGCATGCCCCAATTAAATGCTTTTCTCTTGTAAGTTGCTTCGGTCATAGCGTCTCTTTACAGCAATAGAACAGTAACTAAGACAGCTCTCAAAGGCCGTGTGCACCCGCCAATTCTGCATCTAGCACTACCCTCACTGGGCAATCTATTGCACATGCATCGGCAATGGAGACCCTGCTAAGCTGTCCTCCCTCCAGCTCAGGTCCCAACAGGCCTGGCTACCCCAAAGGCGAGGTAGACACTGGCGGTGGATATGGTGGGCACTGGCTCCAGCTTGTGAGTACAAATGGTGTCAGGAAGGAAGAACCTGCCCTACTTCTGATGCGGCCAAGCCACCAGTTCTGGGACCCCATACATGACTTAGCTATTGTGACCTTGCTGTCAAGCACACCCATGGTGTTTGGGTGCCTTCCTGGTATGCTGGTATCATCTTCTTTGAATGAGACCCTGATGGGGGAGGGCTGGCTCAAGTGTCAGATCTCCCACTGAGCAGGGGGACCCCTTACATCATCATAGAATGGCTGGCCTAGTGAGGTTTGCCTGCTAGCAAGGCAGGTGAGCCCTTTATCCCACAGCTTTACAGTAAGGTTTGTTGCTGTTTAATAGTTGACGTTCTAACTGGGGTGAAATTACAGGTCAATCAAGTTTTGATTTAATTTCCCTAATAACTAATCAGCTCCCAAAGGTTACAGGCACTACCACCCCATGACTGAAGGGGCAAAGGCAGGTGGATCTCTGTGAGTTCAAGGCCAGCCTGAATTGCATATTTTAGGCCAGCCAAAGCTAAAGTGAGACCCTGTCTGTCTATCTGTCTGTCTGTCTGTCTTCTGTTGAGTCTGTCAGTTGACTGTAGTCCTCCTGCCTCTCGCTTGTGGTGTCATATGGAAAATCATTGTCTATACAAGTCTCATGAATGTCTGCTGGGGCCTACAGTGGAAGGAGAGAATGGACTCCAACAGGTTGCCCTCTGACCTCCATATGGCACATGTCACCCACCCCTACACAAATAAATGTAATACATTTCTAATCTCTCTCTCTCTCTCTCTCTCTCTCTCTCTCTCTCTCTCTCTCTCTCTCCAGGATTTTTCTGTGCAGCACTTGCTGTCTGTCCTGGAACTCACTCTGTAGACCAGGCTGGCCTCAAACTCAGAGATCCACCTGCCTCTGCCTCCCGAGTGCTGGAATTAAAAGGGTGTCTCACTATTCTTAGCCACTTTCAGTAATTTTTTAAAAGGGAAATTTAATAAAACAAACAAGAACCAGTACCCCAGTCCTCATGAATACCAAGATAAAGCTTGCTGAGGCATGTAATTCTGAGGTGCCAGTAAGTGTCTCCTTTCCAGCAATCTCTCCCACGGCCATCCTCTTTGAGACTCGATTAGGTTTTGTGACCTGTCTGTCTTTGCATTGAGCACAGATAGACCCTAATAAGCAGGTACCAGTATTCATCCTCATTACCACAGAGACAGCATCCCTGGGGTCCCAGGATCCCCTGCCTTCTTCCCCACTTGGCAGACCACACTTGGGAGTCACTAGTTCCCTCTTTTGATAAATGTGGCACCTGGAAGTCCCATGGACAAATGCACAGGCTAGGAACCCTGAACATGCCCCCTTGAAAGGCCTCTCCTATTGTCTGAATCCTGTGTGAAGATTGGACCCTACTGAACCGCAAGAGCAGCCTGTCATCTGTCCCTGAGGCACTGGGTCACAGCTGCAGCCTTATGTCCTGCTCCTGTTCTCCCTCATCAGGGCTGGATCCTGCCCAGCTGGTTCAGGCAATGCTGAAGTCTAAGTTCCCGTGTTGTCACTCAGGGTTCTGGCCTCAGACTCTCTCTAGTCTCTCTTCATTTCCAGGAGGGGCAAGGCAGGCTCCTCCCAAGGCCCCAGGGCTGCCAGAGAGTCACATGCTCCTGGCAGGGACAATATCCACACAGCTGGGAGGATACATTCCAGGGAGACTCAGCTGGCAGGACAGTGGGTTCCTATGTCCCTGCCAGGCCTTGTGAGCAGAGCCCTGGACAAGCGTGTGAGGCCTGGCCCCAACCCACGAGACAAAGTGCTCTTGGATCCTCTTGTCTTTCAGCTCAGAACTGGGAAAATCAGAAGACATCTGCAAAGGGCTGAGGTACTGAAGTCCATCCTGAGGACTCCTGAGCTGGCTGGGGTGGCAGTCAGGGGCAAAGGTCAGCAGTAGAGCCTTGACGTAGCCCTCAGCACCTTGGCTGGGAGTCCCAGTTGAGAATGACCCATTCTTGAGTTGCTCCTCAGGCAGGGCCCTTCTCTGAGAACAGCCTGCAGGACACACTTGCAACCCTTGATCCCAGCCTGGCTGACTATGCTGGCTCAGCAAGGGACTGAGGACAATCTCCCACACAGGCTCATCCCTTCCTAGGCTCCATTCTATGCCCACATGCTAGATTTTTGTGTGTTACATTTATACATTTGTATGGAAGGCTGATCACATCCACCCCGTTTCTCTCTCTTGGTCCCTCACTAGTCCCTTCCTTTCCTAAACACTTCCTCTACTTTTCACATCTTATTTTGTAAAAATTTGAATCTGCCTACGAGAGAAAGACATGGTCTTTGAGTCTGGCTTGCTTGGTTTAACCTGGCAATCTCTACTCCATACATTTCTCTACGAATGACAGATTTTCCTTCTCCTTGGTGTCTGAATATATCTCCAGTGTGTATGTACACTGTATTTTCTTTATCGATTCACATGTTGATGGACACCTGGGCTGGTTCCATATTGGCCGTCGTGAATATTGCCAGGATAATGATGGTACCCAAGTGTATGCTCAATACCGATTGAACAGGGCCATCGCCAGCGGTTTTGTTTGCAGAGCCTGCACAATGACCTCTGCAGTGACCGCACCATTTTGCTTTCTTCCATAACCTATTTCAAGGCCTTCATTCCTGCAGTCTGTTCCCCACTACACTTCAGCAGTGGCCGGATCCTGGGCGCCACTTGGTCTCATAAAGGGTCCAAGGCAAAGATCCTGACAGTCATCTAGGTCATACTGGGAGTCCCCTCAGTATCTCAGTACAAAAGAGTCAGAGGTGGGAGGGAGGCCAGGGAAGCCTACCCACCACCACAGGCAGAAAGGGCAGAGGATGGGCTTTTGATAGACTTCCCTTTGGGAATCCTAGGCTAGCTCTGGCTACACAGTCCCCACACCTGTCCACCTCTCCAGCCATCTGTCCACAAGTCAGAACAGTCTTCAGGGCAGAGAGCAGACTGCTGCCCATAGCAGACTCTGTGGTTCTGGGGGGTCTACCGTCTTTTGGACTCCAGCATGCTTCTCCAGGACACACAGGCCCCTTCCTCTTCAGAGCCTCTATATTAGTCACTGCCAGTTCCTGGGGTGTTGTTTCTCCCTTAGCACAGCTCACTCTGTGCACCGGGTACCAACCTCAGCCCACCTCTAGCCTCCCTTCTCAACTGAGAGCTGAGCCGGAACCCTGTCCATCTTAGTCAGAGCTGTGCCTCCGGAATCTGAAAGGGAACACACGTCTCAGTAGCTTAGCATAAGTGAACTCCTTTCCAAGGTTGTTGACCATCCGGGGCCCTTGTGGTCTCCAACATCTTGGAGTTTAGGGAAGTAACATCTTGTCTCAGGTCTGTGGGAGAGGGAGTCGGTCTGAGCTCTGGGGTGAGGGATGAGTCAGTTCCCATCTCTCCTTCCCACGGGGCCACATGGCTCCAACCACTCAGGCTCCCGACACCCTGCTTATTTTGTCCAATGGTTAAGAACCACTTCTATACCCAGTCAGCCTCAGATAGTGCTATCTATCCATAGGAACTACTGCCTTTTATACCCTGAGGGTTTGCAGGAAAGGAAGGTTCCAGGGGAGTGAGGTTTTTTTGGTCAGCACCCCCGGGTGGGAAGGATGGGGCTGCCTGGCCTGGGCTTCTGAGAAGATGCCAGTTCTAGCTTCAGGAAGCTGCTCCTTCCTTACCCGAGAACCTGCCTGGCCCTGTGCCCTCTGCCCAAACAAGAGAAGCAGCCTGAACTAGTTTGTGTGGCTGACAGAGGCCACAGAGGGAAAGGGCTTCCCAACCCCCACCCCCACCCCCATCCTGTCACTGCCCTGCAGAAAGGGTCACAGGCAGCTCCTGGGGACTCCATACTGAGACCCTTCTAGCAGTCTCTGAAGGGTAGCCACATGTCTGTCAACCGCAGGCTTTGGGATCTGGAGAATCATGATAATGGGGTTCACTATACCAGAAATCAGAGGGGAGCTTTCCTAAGCACTGAAGTCCCACACGTAGCTAAAAGTGACCCCACTCTTTGTACAGGGACTCCAGGCAAGGCCGGCCAGGTACTGGACAAAGACTCATTCTCAAGACAGGGCTTTTGTGTAACCAGGGCTCTGTGTCCTGGGATTACAGGCAGGAACTGTCATGCACACAGCTTTACAGACGGTTTCTGAAGGGCCCCGAAGCTCTACGGTCAACATGAAAGGCTGGTGGTCTGCTCCCCAGACACCATCTGCAGCCACTGTGCAGGAGGCTACACAGGGGAGTCTATTCATCCCGGAAGGATCAGGCTGAGCCTGACACTGTTTCCTTCCTTATCTCACCCATTTAGATAGCCCACGGCCATAAGCAGAGTGTAGTGGTACATGCCTGGAATCCCAGCACCCAGGAGGCGGAGGACAGAGGATCTCAGGTTTGTCTCAGCCCTATGTAGCAAGTTCTTGTCTTGGAAGGAAGTAAGGGAGGGAGGGAGAGAAGGAGCGAGGGAGGGAGGGAGAGAGTGTGGGAGGGAGGGAGGCTGGCTATCAGAGTATGGAGCTCAGTTCTTGGGGAGCCAGGCACCTGGTGGCATGAATGGCTCACTGTTGGGAGGCATTTCTAGGAATGCCCAGTTAGCCGCAGTATCAGTGATGGTTATCCCTAGAGCTATGGTTGTCTACCCTGGACTGAACAGTGTCTGAAGCTAGGGTACTCTTAGCAACCAAAACAGTTGGTACTTTATTCTTGTTTATTCAGTTTGGCAGGACCCAGTTGTCTTCATGGTAGATGTGCAAGCCTCATGCTCTCCCATGGGCTGTACCTGTTCATGGTTGAAGGTGGGAATGGGGTCTGAAGTCCAAGCTTCCCTTTGCCCTCTTAATTAATCCTTAATGCCTGGGGCATCTGGCTTGGTCTAGTTCCAAGGACTGCATGTGAAGTGGAAAGGAAACTATCTAAAAAAGACTTAGAAGAGGGCCCAGGAGGCTACTGTCTAGTAGAAAGGCACTAGTAATGGCTCTGGAACAGCCACCTGTCACACGCCCAATGCCATGGGCAAGGGTCTCCGGCAGAGGATTGGCTTGATGCAAACACTCTGCAGGTAAAGGGTCAACTATGGAAGGCTGACCAGGAGACCCCAGAAGCATAGAACTCCACCTGGGTGGGCCAGTCACCATCTCCATTGCCCTCTCTGTCCTCATCGGAGTCATCGTCATCGCCACTGGATGCACCACAGACAGTACCGCCTAGGTGGGACAGCTGCTGTGGAGAGCCTCCGATGCCCTCCCTGGCCTCCTCCCTCCGCTTCTGGGCGGCCAGCTCTCGGTAGCACAGGCTGCAGACGCGAAGGGGCTTGGGAGAGAGACGTGGCAACAGGAACCGCTCCCTCGAACACTCAGCACAGACCACAAACCCGCATTTGCGGCAGTGGTGACGCCGGGTGAGTGCGGAGAAGCGCGTCTGCGTGCAGCGCATGCAGATGTCCGTGGCCTTGTCCGGGATCCAGGGCGCTGCGTGCTCCGTGGTGGGCTGGCGGCCTGTGGCTAGCAGCTGTCTCCGCACACACTCTTCGATGTGGCTTATCCATTCCTGGCGCTCCGTAGTGGAGGCTGCCGACACCACAAAGGACTTCTTGGCTGTCTTGATCATCCAGCGGTTCTTGGCCTGCAGGGTCTCGGGCAGCGGCTCCAATGTTACCTCTTCTAGGGGAATAATATGCTGGCTGCGGTACTTGCGCTTGCTAAGCACAATACTGCCATACACCAGGATGTCGTTGAAAAGGAAGAAGATGCGTGGCTTGGCCTTCTTGCGGCATTCTTTGGTCAGCACCCCCTCGCCTAGGAGCACACGGCCGGGCAGGGCCAGCGGTTGCCCCGATGCCCCAAAACAGCTCTCCACTGCTGCAATCCGCTGGCTGTTGATCTCCGTGTTTGCCAAGTGGTCCACCATCTTCTCAATAGCTAAGCTATAGGAGGCAGACAGGAAGGCCATCAGCTTTGCCTACGAAGTCAGAGCCAGTGCTCACCGCCCCGCTACACCAACTCCCTCACCCACCAAACTAGACTCACCCACCAAACTATTATCCCCGCTGTGCTTCAGCCAACCCACGTAGCCTCCCAGGTACAGAAACCGAGCGTCTCAGGGGTTGACCTGACACAGGGGGTGAAAAGAATTTGGGGGGTGGTGGTGGAGGGGACTCTCTAGCAGGAGACACATGGAAGGCAGCCGGCAGTGGGAAGGCCTCACCTGGAAAAGGTCATCCATGTTGGTCCTGGTCTGTGACCAGCTTAGCTCCCAGTTCTCTTTCAGAAAGATTCTCCATTAACCTCATCTCAGGTAGCTCTTTCCAGCAATGGCAAAACTAGCCAGAGGTCAAATTTGGCCCAGAGCCCATTTTTATAAATAAAAGTTTTATTGTAAAGTGGCCCTGCACATCCGTGTATATGGTATGACTGAGCTAAGTAATGAAAGAAATCAAATGGCCGTAAAACCTGAAATACTGATGATCAGTGGCCCCTTCTGTAAGATGCCACCCTGCTTTTTGTTTTTTGTTTCCCTTTCTGATGTGTATCAAGACTTAGTCACCGTGCGGGAGAGATTGCTCATGTGGATAAGAGCTTGCATATGGACCTGAGTAGATCTCGAGACCCCATGTAAAAAGACAGGTATGGTGCTGTATTCTACTGCTAGATAGGCTCCTCGAGGCTTGCTGGCTAGTTAAGATAGCTGAATTTGTGAGTGTCAGATAAAAGAAAAAAGGGAGGGAGGTAGGGGGCCTATACTGCTTTCCCAGAGGACCTAGGCTCAGTTCCCAGCTCCCAGCCTCCAGATCCAGCTTCAGGGAATCCAGAACCTCTTCTGGATGCTGTGGGCACTCGCACTCATACTTGCTTATGCCACCTGTGCTGGCCACTTTCAGGTCTACTTGACTTATGTAAAAGGAGGGAACCTCAATTACAAAAATTCCTCCCTAAGATCCTGCTGTCAAATACTTTCTTAATTAGTGATTGACAGGGGTGGGCCCAGCCCATTGTGGGTGATGCTGTATACCTGGGCTGGTGGGCTTAAGGTCTATAAAAGATGCTGCCTGGTCCCAAGCAGGCCAGGGGGAGCAAGCCAGTAAGCAGCAGCTCTCTATGGTTCCTGCCCTGTTTGAGTTCCCGTAGTGACTTTCTTCAATAATAGCGATGTGGAAGTATGAGCAGAAGAAATCCTTGCCAACTTGCTTTTTGGTCATGGTATCTCACTGTAGCAATAGAAACTCTAACTAAGACACCATTCATACATATATGCCCATAATTAAAAGTAAAAAAAAAAAAATCAGTATGACAAAGGAGGAAGACACCAGACATCAATCTCTGGCCTCAACACACACACCACCACTACCACCAGCACCAGCACCAAGAACAACAACAGAAAACCTGGTATTTTCCTGTCCAGTCCCTGCACATGTCCTCTCTAGTGCCTCCATTCGATCTTTAGCTCCAGCAAAACAGAAACCTTTTCTTGCCAATGGCTAGATCAGCAATTCTTAAAACTGTGCCACGTGCACAAACCACTCACCTCTTACTTGTTGAAAGGAAGCAGGAGTGAGTTGACCTCTTTTATGCAAACACACACACACACACACACACACACAAACACTACACTACACATACATTTCTAGGTCACCATACCGTGGTTCTGTATGTGAGGCTGCCTGTGGGAATCTGGAGGTGGGAGGTGGGGAGGGAGGGGACAGGAAGTCATCCGGGAGGGGACACTGAACCTCTTCAGTTCTGTTTCACTACCCCCCCCTTTCAGGCCTAAGGGCTGCCCACACCACCTGATGTAACTATTTTTAGTTAGCTGATCGTGGCTTCAAACTTTATTCTGCCACCTGATCATCAGTTCTTGGCTGAGGGACAGTATGACAAACCCAAATGTGCCGGCATGCTACCTCCAAGGCCACCAGGCACTGTGCTGGAGGCCAGTGTGGATAACATCTCACTGTGAGGAAGGAGGCCAGAGTGGCCCAGGGGCAGGAGACCCAAAGGCGCAGTGGCTTAAGGGTAACAAGGTCAACTGAAACTCTTAGGAGCAGAGGGAAAGGACAAGGTGCCGTGGCTCAGCACACTCGCTGTTCCTCCTGAGGACCAGCATTTGGATCCAGTACCTGCATCGGGTGGCTCACAACTGCATGTTAACTCCAGCTCCAGGGGATCTGACACATTCATCTGCCCCCCCCCCCCTGAGACATTCACATACATGTGGCATTCAGACCATGTCACACAGACCCATGAATAAAAATAAAAATGAATTAAAAAATAAAAAACAGCCAGGCGGTGGTGGCGCACGCCTTTAATCCCAGCACTTGGGAGGCAGAGGCAGGCGGATTTCTGAGTTCGAGGCCAGCCTGGTCTACAGATTGAGTTCCAGGACAGCAAGAGCTACACAGAGAAACCCTGTCTCAAAAAACAAACAAACAATAATAATAAATTAAAAAATTAAAAAACAACAACAAAAAACCAACAACAAACCCCGAAAAGCCCAGGCCCTCCTCACTCTGTGTATTAATGGACCAGCAAGAGTAATGAACACTTGGTGGGCCGAAGTGATCATCTCTAGAATGGCACATACAACTGAATGTCACTCAAGCAGAAACCACATGAGGTTTCAAACCGTTAAAGAAGCCCATCTAAACTGGAGGAGATCTCATACCCATTGGACAGTTCCTAGCAAAGAAATTCCAGTTGGTTCCTGAGTGGAAAAGTGGGAAGAGAGTGCACTGCTCCTGGGGATGTAAACTGCCACAGCCACAGGCTCGGGGGACAGCTCGGTGGCTCTCCATGCGCTTGCAGGGACCCAGGTTTTCAACACCCACATCAGGTGGCTCACAGCCACCAGTAACTCCAGTTCCAAGGGATCTGCATACGTGTGGTGCACAGACATAGAAACACTCATAAAATTAACAAATACATCTTGAAAAAAGAAAGACATAGATATGATGGGAAACAACCTGAAGACTCCTCAAAACATTTAAAATACATTTACCATATACCTACCTTTCCCACTGTGCGTCTATCTCCAAAGGAATTGGAAGGAATATCTATACTCTCGTGTGTGTTTACTAGAGCCAAGAGGCAGACGCAAACCAGATGCCCAGCACCTAGGAACACATAGCAGAGAAGGACTGGTGATCTACAACCAGAAACTAAAGATCTAAACCCATTATGACCCACTGCCAGGCTTCCTCAATGCAACCTTAGTGAAATACAATCACATTCAGGCTAACACAATCTAAAATGTATTTACTCTCTGGCCCCCTTACACATAAAATGGCACAAGACACACCTTGTGGTATGGATACCGCTGACAACCACACAGGCTCCGTCCTGATGCAACCCCCCAAACCCTCTTGCTCACTGCAGTACAGCCCTTGAGAGAGGTCTGGGGCCCTGAACTCAGGAAGGAGTGAGGTACAGGGGTAAAGAGGTAAGGTTAGAGGGGCAGGCAGGGCCTGTCTTGCAGGTCCACAGGCCAGTGTGAGCATTCCAGAGTTATTACAAGGGTGGTTAGGGAATGGCACCATCCAACTGACTCACTGGGACCTTCTAGAATCTTCCTCCAGGAGAACAGATTAAGGAAAATGAACCCTTAGGTGCTACTTTCTTAGCACCCGCTGTTTGCTAGGCACAGTGTTAAGCACATAGCACGGCTGTAACTCCGTGCCCACGAGCCACTTCACAGCCACCACCCAAGAACCACAGGAGTGAGCCCAGCTTCCAGATAAGCTGTGAGCCAAGGTAGAAAAACTTTGGCCCAGGGGGCATACCTGTAATCTAGCATCTGGGAAGATTAGATAGGAAGTTGGAGAGTTCTAGGTCAATCTGGACTATATACAAGGAGACCTTATGTCAAAAAAGCAAAATCTTTTGGGCAGCCTAGCTCAGAGGGTAAGGGTGTTTGTGGCCATGTCCTATCCCGGGAATTCACATGATGAAAAGGAGACAATAACTTTTGAAACGTTTGGCTCTAGTAAACAAAACAACAAGCCCCCACTCCCAACCCCTAAAAAAAACCCCCAAAAAACAAAACAAAAACAAAAAATCATGCCCAGGGTCAGAAATTCTTAAAGTCCAGAGTGTGTAGTCTTTCCTGCTGCCTGACTTTGGTGTCTTTCACCGCAGAACACACAGGGTAGCCAGTCCCATCCCGCAGGCCACAACGCCAAACCCCTCCTTCCTTGGCGGGACAGGGTTGGCCAGGTCCCAGTGCTTAGACAACTAACTAACTGGCCTAGCCACTCTAGGCAGCTCTGAGAGCTGACGTGGGCAGGACGCACAGCAAATGAAGCACTTCAGCTTACAAAAACCGCAGGGGTCTTCACCCCAGCCCTGATCGCCCCTCCTCCGCGGCCTCTGACCCGGTGGAATCTGATATCGGTCTTGTTCAGATTCCAAGGTCTGCGCCCTCTCGGGGGAGCGCACACATTCCACTGAGACTCGGAACTGCCGGTTTCCTTCTTGCTGAGGCCTGGGGACACCTCTCTATTGCACTTCAGTTGCTCCCTAGAAGAATCCAGGCCCGGTTCCACACCAATAACTTCCTATATGAAGAGTCGCGAACTCAAACTCTTCAGGCTCCCAAATCAGAGGCTATTGAGAACCGTCCCTCCCAACGCAAGACGCCTCTGGCCAGGATGAGGGTCCCGGAACATCACGGGATAAGGTGAGGGTAGAGACTCTGCGGAGAACCCTTCCCCGACTCGCGCACAGCCCTGGGACTCAGTGGCCCTGGAGTCCCAGCTGTCAACCCCTTCCTAAGGAGTCTTCCCAAGTCTGCAAACAGCGAGCAGCCTCTGCTGCAGTGGAGCCCCAGATCGGGATCCTGAGGCCACCTCTACCCGCAGCTGCAGACTTGGCAGGGTGGAGGGCGGAAGGGGAGCGCTCTCCCTCTCCGTAGTCTGCTTACCTCCCGTAGGAACGTCCGCGTCCACACAGCCAGTCCCGAACTGGCGCCCGCCAATAACTGCGCTGCGCACGCCTCCGGGTTCCAAGTCCCTGGTCACGCCCCTTCGAGGGCCTCTGGACCAATCGGAGCCCTGGCACGCAGGCGGGGGTGGAGCCGGCCCGAGTTCTCCAGAAATGTGCGCGGCGTAGTTGAACCGCTGGACGGTAAACTGGTCAGCGGCGGTTGTGCGTGGGGACGCGGGGCTGATCCCTGGCTGGAGTCCGGTTCCCAGCTTTCCTGGCCGCCACACTCAAGACTGAGTTGACGCGGGTCCGAGGGACTTCCTGTGAGGGAAGCAGGCTTGACGGGGTGGTGGGCCCTCAGATGCCTCTGTTACCATGATGGCCATCTCTTTCCAGCAACAGAGACACACGTTTTCTTAACGACCAACAGAACTTTATAATTTTTTTTCCTAGTGGAAAATGTCAAAAGCACACGGGAGGAAATTAGTTTAGTGGACCCCAGGAATTCATCATGTAGCTCCAACGCGAACAGTTGCCCCACCCTGGCTGCTGGTGTCACTCAGAACTCAATTCCCAGGCTGCTTTCCGATCTCACCTGCCCCCACGCAATCCTCATCCACTGTCTTCTAGTTCCTAAAAACCTCTGGGTTGGTTTCACTCCCACCTTCACCCTCTCCTTCCTTTGTCATTTCAGTGTCACTACTCAGAGAGGTCTCGTTGGCCACAAAGCAGCAGTTCTCAACTCCATCCATTTTTTTTTAAAGATTTATTTTATTTATTATATGTAAATACACTGTAGCTGTCTTCAGACACTCCAAAAGAGGGCGCCATATCTCGTTACGGATGGTTGTGAGCCACCATGTGGGTGCTGGGATTTGAACTTATCACCTTCGGAAGAGCAGTCGGGTGCTCTTACCCGCTGAGCCATCTCACCAGCCCCTATTTTTTTTTATTGTTATCTTGTTGTTGTTACCCCTGGCTATCCAGAAATTCTATATGTAGACTAGGCTATCTCTGAACTCATAGAAGCCTTGCCTCTGTCTCTAGAGTGCTGGGCTAATATTAGTCTATAGTGTCAATTTGTGATGCTAAAGTCGTTACATTGAAGAGGGACTAACTCTGGTTAGCCTGGTGCTTGCTGAGCCAAGACCAAACTGGGTTTGGAAAGGGATGGTGTGGCCCTCTGGTGATGGTGTTAGGGGCAGACCCTTCCCTAAACTGTCCCCCACAGCACTTATTGAACATTTCTTTTAGGTTTGAAGTTTGTTTAAACATTTACAAAATGTACTGCTGTGAACATTTCAGATGAGGAGAAGTCACATAAAAATAGAGACTTTTAGCCCCACCTTGCCCCATCAGTAGTGGGATTCAAACTCATGACCTCACGTACTAGAGAAGTACTCCACCAATATCTCCAGCACTGACTTTAGCTCATCTTTAATCAGAAGATTTGGGGGTCTGGGTGTCATATGCCTGTGATCTCAGCACTCAGGAGCCTGAGGCAGGAGAATGGAGTTTGAGCACAGCCTGAGCTACATAATGAGACTTTGTCGCAGTCAGCCAATCAAGGATTTGGAGATACTGGTCTATTTCTGCGGAGCTTCTGGTCTTTTGCTTATATTGTAATGCTAAATTATAATATAATGACAAGGCCAGGTTGCTTCCAGGGATCACTGCACATACTCTATAAGTGGCTCTATGTAACCTTGCCCCCCAGCTTATCCCTGATTGGTGAATAAAGCTGCCCACAGCCAGTAGTTGGACATGGTCTTGAGTTCCCTGGTTTGGGGTCAAGGAAGGAGGTGAAAAAAAAAAAACAAAAACGTGATGGGGTAAGAACCTTAAAATAATCTCCATGTGGGCTGGCTAGTTGGAGTTAAGAGCAGCCCAGATGAAACATAGCAAAATATATAATGGAATTGTTATTATACTATATAGCATAGAAGATAAATATCTGCCCAGCTCTTGTGCTGATTAAAGCTTATTAGAAATATAAAGGTTGTATGTGTCATTTATTTGGGAATTGATGGTCAAAGCTCGGGTAGAAACCCTGGATTAGGATTAAAAATATCCAACAACATATTTGTCCACAGCAAACAGCCCTCTTTAGATGGGGCTCATATTCTACCATCTACTACAGACCCCAACACTCTCTAGAACCCACGGATGCATCCCACTTGGATTTTTGGTTGTAGGTGTAGCCGTACTCTCCACTGTCCAGAGGGAAAAGGCAAGGTCTGAAGTCCCCTAGGCTAGGATGTAACTATTGCTGGAGTGTTAGGACAAAGCCCGGCTCTGAAGTTTCCACTGCGTAGGCTGGGCCACCCATCCTTGGTGAGGAGGAACTTCTCAGGGAGTTATGGAGGTGACCAGGATGAGAATGGTCCCTGCAAGGTCAGAGTGGTTTTATTTGTTCTGGCATCTTGGCATCCAACAGAGTACCTGGCAGAGAGGGGCTGCCTGGAGGAGGGAGTCTAAAAGAGCAGATGTCAGAGTCAGGAAACTCCTCCGGGTTTGTTCCACTAGTGCCCCGTTAGAACTCAGTACTGGGGCGGGGTGGGGGGGTCTCCTAGCCCCAGCATCTCCTGCAGCTGCCTGGAAGGGTGGGGACTCCCCTGGAGCAGCTTAAGCAGACCATCCGGCTACCCACCCCTTCCCAGCGGGGGCTGGCTGTGGGTGGAGAGGCCCCAGCAAGCAGAGGGCTCCCTCCCTTCTCCAAGGAAGAGAACAAACTTGTGACTCAGGAAAAGGCAGAAGTTGAGTCAGCCAAGCCACAGCTATGGAAAAAATGAAGTTTCCTGGAGACCTTTTCTGCTTCCCTGGCTAAAAAAGTCCTTTCTGGGAAAAGCTGGCTTCCAGACCATGAGGACCAGGGAAACTCCAAGATCAGGAGGCCCAAGCTAGTTTTTATTTTGTTTTGTTTTAGTTTTTGGCAAATTCCTGTGTGAAAAAAAACACCAGGAATTATCATTGTCGTGTTTATCAAGTTCTGTGGAATGAATACCAAACATTATGCGCCTAACACATTATCTTGTCTCTCCCTACTCTAAGCCAGCTATTTCCTGTGTTGAGCTCAAGAAGCAGAGGGCTGTGGATGTAGTCCTCCCCCCTTCCCATCCCCATAGAAGAGCTGCCTCCCACGCTCTAGATCCTGGGTTCCATCCCAGGAAAAAAGGTAAAAGAGCTACTAACATACTTAGGGGTAAAAGCAACAAAATTCAATGTTAACAACTGGGATCAAAACCAGTCCCACCTAAAGTCAGCTTAAACTTAGAAGCCAGGGGCAAGGGTTCTTGCCCTTGCCATAGTTCCAATTCTAGTCTATTGTATAGTCCACCTTCCCACTAGGCCATTGTAAATACCTGTGTATGGGTGTAACTCAGCTATCTTTACCCAGGGTTGGATCACAGACTGCCTAGAATCTAACTTAGCTATATGTCAAAAAAATCAATCCTTAGGAGCACTTATAATAAAACAATATTAAGGGAAAGCATACAGATCCATTTACCAACTAAAGCAAGGACATTGGAGCATTTATTATACAGGATGCCCTGGTTCCAGGAGACTAAGTTTCCATGAACTTTTCTCCTTGGGACAGCACCCAGGTTTTCAGGGCCTGTTGTGCTTGTCAATACTGGAGTGAATGGTCTGAAGTCAAGTTCCCTCTGTTTTTATTTTTTAGACAAAGTTCCAGAATGTCCCACCTCGTAGTAGCTACAGATCTCAGAAGAACTCTAAAGATGAGTGGGAACACAATGATTACTAATAAAATAGTGCCAGTAATAATAGCAAGCAAGATTATATATTGAACCCAATCCAAGGGATTCAATGCACTTAGGGCATTCTTTAAATCTCTGGCTAATTCATCAATGTTCCAAGTATCCAAATGGCTTCTGCTAATATCTGAGATTTCTGCTAACCTAGCCTTAATATTTGCTATATCCTGTCTCAATCTATTGCTAAAACTACCTTTTTTAAAGCATTGACCTTTGCCTCCAGTTTTTTATCTATAATATGCACCTCTGACAAAGCTAGGGAAATATTCCTTTGCATATCATTAACAAAATATGTATGTATCATTATCGGAGGTATGTAGTTGCTGGAACTAAAGCTGTGGTAGAAACTGCAAAAGAAGTTAAAATTGCAATTAAAGCAGTAATTCCTAAAATCAGAGCTGTAACAAATCTCTTTTTGTCTACTAAGTTCATTTAACCTTTTCAAAGTTTGCCATCCTGAATTCTCAAACCAAGGATCATTTCCTAAGTCTACAGGCAGCAAAACGTAAGCAGGTCTTTTAAACAACATCATAACAGCAGATTCCTTATCTAAGTTAGGATCTACACAATTTGTTAATTGGCAAGAATTAATTAATATAAAAAGACTTGCCAAGATTGGTGATCTTTTTTTTTTTTTTTTTTTTTTCTCTCATTCCGGTCAACCCTACTTGTTCTGGTCTGCCCCGCCCGCTCCGGTCTTGCTCCGGCCAGCCCTGCTTGCTCTGGTCTCGCTCTGGTCGGCCCTGCTCGCTCCGGCCAGCCCCGCAAGATTGGTGATCTTAACTCTGTTAAAATTACCCAACAATATAGCATACGGGTAAGGCACACAAAGCTTTCACAGCTATAGGGCAGTTGGCCTAAATGGCCAAAACAGTGTCTCTGAGGAAAGCACTTGTCCATTCTCTGTACCAGTCCTTCTGCCTCACGAGCCAGCTTTTTTAGTTTTTTTATTTTAAGTTGGCACCAGGTCGGTTCTCCTTGCTGTGGTGGAGATGGGAAGGGTCTTCATTCTGCTTGCAAATGTCTGCTCTCCCCGATTCCTCCTTCTCTGTGCGCTCAATACAGCTTTCCTGTCACCACCGTCAGAGCACTCAGGAACTCACAGGTCAGCCTGTTACAGGAATCATTCTGGAAGCTAGCATGCTCCTGCAGCATTCTGTGGAAAAAACAGAGAAACATGCCCCCTCTTCCCCATTTTAAGTACCTGAACAGGATCATGCCATGTGCCAGTATGTGGATCCCTTCACTTCACTTAGGCATATGTATGCCTGGTTGTAGAACACTATAAGGCACTCACTCAGCAACAAGGTTTCTGGCACCCAAATTTAAGCGTCATAATAGGATGTTAAAACTTTACATGATTCTACATTAATGTCCTCTTTGCCAAAATAAGCAGCTAATATTTGATTACCTTGATTATATTTGATAACAATTGATCACCGCTTTCTATACTTTCGGCAAAGCTTTTTTGTTTAATTTGAATCTCACTTGATAGCACCTAACAAAGGCTTAAGTTCTCCCGTGGTGAGTTTAAGGTGAGGTCTTAGCCAATTAACATCTCCTGGAAGCTTTTGAAAATAATTTGTAATAAGCAACATCCCACCCCTGTTTTTTTCTTAAATTTTCTTGTACCACAATTTTTCTAGGATAACTAAAACCCTAAATATTAAAAAGATATTGTATCTGAATCTCTTTTATGGAGCAAAAGCTACTACTCTCTAGAACCTTAAAGTTCAGTATGTGACAGCAAAGATTTGAAGTAAATGTTTCTTTAGAGACATTTGCTATTAAATTACTTTTCATTTAAGAAACAGTATACACTGAAAGATTCAAACTCTTAGCTCCTTGTATTGAAGCAAAGACAATACATTTTTTTCTTCTTACATAATGTAAGGCTATTAGCCATACCTAGAAGCAAAATTTTCCAGTGATCATGAGCTCAGTAGAAGCAAACCCTTTACAATTATCAGAATGCAAAGGAAAAAACAAGATTTTCAAATCTATCATAACTTTATATGGAGTAGGCAAGCCAGCTTGTAATGCCTTTATAAGTTCTATAGCCTGATTGACCTTTTATAAATCTTTAAACTTTATTATGAACAACACCTGGGTAGATCTGAAAAAAAAAATGTTGTTTAGCTAAAAAGAAATCCCCCTGAAGGCAGGGAGGGGTGAGGTCCCAAGAACTTCCTTAGGCACAGTTTGCAAAAACACAAGCAACATCTCACAAGCTTCCCTGAGGCTGCTCTGAACTTTGCACTAACTCAAATGTAAATATTTTTTAATCTGAGCATCTTCTGCAATGAGGACAGATTCTAGGAGAACAATTTGACTGTCTGTACCTTTGATTTTGGACAGTCTTTCTTAAGATGACTTATAGTTAAAATGTTCTTTATAACTTTAGTGCTGTGAAAAAATTGCTTGTACTGTAGTCTCCTGCCAGGCAGCAACCATAGCCAAACTGATTATCTGAGGGTCTAATTTATGTACAGAGGCAAATATATCTAGATAACTCTGTCTTAGTTTTGTATGAAGTGAGCTGTATTAGCGCTCTCATAAGATGATTACTCTCATAATAATCTTAATTAACAATATATGGGGGAGTAGAAAATCTTAAATTTGCGATCAAACTGCAAGAGGCAGTCAATGGAACACTGGCAATTTTAATCATAATTTTTAAAGTTTCTTTTTGCAACGTCAGAATATTATCTACAACTTTGGGAAAGCAAAACCCAATTTTAAAACAATTTATCATATTTAAAATCAACATTAGAAACATCACGTTACAAAGCTTGGCTGCCATTCATGAATGCATGACCAGAAAAGCACATCAGACACCCCAGAAGAGGGCATCAGATCTCATTACAGGTGGTTGTGAGCCACCATGTGGTTGCTGGGATTTGAACTCAGGACCTTTGGGAGCGCAGTCAGTGCTCTTACCCACTGAGCCATTTCACCAGCCCCAAGAGGATGGGTTTTTTGATTGGAGAGATGACTCTGTGTTTAAGAGTGAGTACTGTTCTTGCTATGGACCAGAGTTTGGTTCCCAGCACTCTCTTCCAGCTTAGCTGCTGTTACTCCAGATCCAGTGATCTAATACCCTGGTCTGGCTTCCCTAGGCACTCATGCTCGCCTACCTGCTCCCTATATATGAGCAGAAATAAAACGCAAAGAGTCTGAATTTCAAGAGAAGACTTCAAGAAAAGCAGTGCAAACCCAGGCTGTGCCGACAGACCACGTCTTTACCCACCTGACTGTGAGGCTGCACACTGTCCCTTCCCTTGCCTTTGTGAGACAGAGACAGAAGCACTTATTTTTGACTTGTGTGTTCTGAGTGTATCCTGCTACTGTGCCTGTCCTCCCAGGATTTCCCCTTGAGGCCTCAATGAAGCCAGAGAAGTAGAAAGAGAAATGAAAACAAAGAACGCTTTATACAACATGCTCAGAAGAATGAAGGCAATGTCACAGGGAAATATGACCCCCAGATCACCAGGCACAGAGCAGCAGACACACCTAATTGCTTAGGATAAAGCCACCAGGTCTTGCATAGCATGCTCCACAAAGGTCCACCTGGGTCACTCATTCATTTACCAGTCATGAAGTAGCTCTTTGTACCCCTGCCTGGCTTCTTAGGAAAAGGAAGGAGGCTGCCTCTGGCCTTGGGGAGTATGGTGGTTTGAATAAATGTAGACCCTATAGTCGCATATTTGAATGTGTCTTCTGTATTTAGTGGAACTGCTTAGGAAGGATTAAGGTGTGTCGGAGTATGTGACTGGAGGTAGGCTCTGAGGCTTTAAAAACCTACACTATTTTCTGTCTGTCTGTCTGTCTGTCTGGTGGTTGTTATTTCAACAGGAAAGCTCCCCGCTACTGCTCCAGTGTCATGCCAGCCTGCCTGCCAACATGCTGCCTTCCAAAATTGAGATGGGCTCTAACCGTCTGGAATTATGACCTGACAAATTAAATGTTTTCTTTTATAAGTTGCCTTGGTCATGGGGTCTCTTTACAGCAATACAAAAGTCACTAAGGGAGTTCGTGGTCAAAACACATTAACCTATGAGCACACATTCATCCATGAGCAAAAGGAACAGGAAGGCCGTGGTGGTGGTGGTGGTGGGGAACAGGCACCCCATCACGTCTATCTATTTTGGAGACCTGTGCTGGTTACTCTGATCACTGCGACAAGATATATGACAGAGACACTTAACAGAGGAAGCACTTATGTCGGTGCTCAGTGTTGGGGAGTCCTAGCCTGTGCTGGCAGGAAAGCAAGGCAGCAGGAGGGGCTGTCGGCTGGTGTGTGTGTGTGTGCGTGTGCGTGTGTGTGTGTGCGTGTGTGTGTGTGTGTGTGTGTGTGTGTGTGTGTGTGTGTGTGTGTGTGTGTGTGTGTGTGTGTGTGTGTGTGTGTGTGTGTGTGTAAGCTCACAGCTGAGGCTTGTTCATTTTCCAATCATGGAAAAAGCAGAGAGCAGGACAGGAGGAAGCCAGAGCTAGATAGTGTCCCTATCAGCCTGCTCCCAGTGACCACGTCCTCTGACTAGGTTCCATCTTCCCAAGTTGCACTTACCTCTCTACCCGGCACATTCCCAAGTGTTCAATACATGTGCATAAGGGTTGTTTTGGACCCAAACCATGAGAAAAACCATCTTGGCCTTGGAGAATTAGCCTTGGGTGTTTAGCTGTTAAAAGAACCTGCCTGCTGTGTCTAAGGCAAGAATGGGAATTTTGGAGGCCATGGGGGTAAGAAAGCATGAGAGCCAAAAAAAAAAAAAAAAAAAAAAAAAAAAAAAAAAAAAAAAAAAAAAAAAAAAAAAAAAAAAAAAAAAAGAAAAAGAAAAAGAAAAAAAAAACAACAACTGGGGGCTGGTGAGATGGTTCAACAGGTAAGAGCACCCGACTGCTCTTCTGAAGGTCCCAAGTTCAAATCCCAGCAACCACATGGTGGCTTACAACCATCCGTAATGAAATCTGATGCCCTCTTCTGGAGTGTCTGAAGACAGCTACAGTGTACTTACATATAATAAATAAATAAATCTTTAAAAAAAAAAAACAAAACCCTAGCACACAGTATAAAACAGTGCTTCTCAGCCCGTGGGTCATGACCCCCATACCCTTTTCAAAGGAGTCTCCTAAGACCATCGGAAAACACAGATATTTATGTTACAATTCGTAACAGTAGCAAAATTAACGTTATGAAGTAGCAACAAGAATAATTTATGGTTTAGGGGTCACTACAACATGAAGAACTCTATTAATGGGTCACAGCATTAGGAAGGTTGAGAACCTCTGGTACAGAAGAAAGACAGCTGAGGGAAGAATTTGGCAAGAGGGCTGAGATGGTTCAGTGGTTAAGAACACGTGCTGTCTTCACTAGGATCAGTTTCAGCACTCACACCAGGCAGCTCACACCCACAAGTAACTCATGTAACTCAAGCTCCAGGAGACCCCGAAGCCATGAAACAACCAAGCAATAGGGATGGATGATGTCATACTTTAAATTGCGTCCTCAGCTTCCCATAGCTCCTAGCACATCGCCCAGTCCTTCCTTGAAGGGTTGTTTGGGGGGCACCAGTTGTTACAAGCAACCTTTGAGAAGAGCAACATGGCAACCTGAATCATGGAAGAAGCAAGCAGGCCCTCCTGCTGGCTGGTCCACCTCTAGGAATTTATCTTTGATATTCTTATTCTTGGGAAAAAGGATATAAATGTCTGTTAATTTAGAGCAACACTGTTTACACTAGACAGCCTGAAGCAATCCACTCACTCACACATGGGGAGGGCAAACAGATAAATAAATCTTTAAAATAAAAAGTTACTGTTTTGAGTGCTTGCCTCTGAAAGGACCAATGGGTGGCTTGAGCCTGTGAGAACAGTAGTTCCATTTTATTGTGTGCCCTGTGACATCATTAGGTAGGCTAGTCCCTTGTCACTCTGAATGCGAGTAGCTCATGTAACCTTGGAGATAATGTGGACATGACAGGCTGTGGCTTTTCAAAATCACTTTCCTGTTTTTATGTGTATGGGTGTTTGGCCAGCATGTCTGTCTGTTTATGCATCATGTGTGTTCTTGGTGCCCTTTGAGGCCAGAAGAGGGTATTGGATCTCCTGAAACTGCAATGTAGTTGCTAGGAACCAAACCTAGGTCCCCTGGAAGAGCAGTAGGCACTCTTAACTGCTGATGCATCTCAATTGTCAACACAATAAACAAAAGTACGTGGTTTTTAAGGTGAGGTCACAAAAGTCCCCTCGGCTCTTGGCCTGCTCTCTAGGCTCTAGGGGGAGATAGTTTCTAAGTCATGACAATCTCAAGGAATTTTATGGAGAGGTCCTTTTGGGAGAAAAAGGGCTTCCTGCCAATGGCTGGCATCCCTTGGCAACTATGTGAACTGGTTACTGGTTTGGTTAGTTTTTTGTTATAATATAACCTAGATACCTGGGAAAGGGGAACCTTGGCTGAAGAATTGCCTCTATCAGATTGGCCTATGACCATGTCTGTGATAAGCCATTATGATTGATTGATGTGGGAGGGCCCAGTTCACTATGGGCAGCACGGTTGCTAGGCAGGTGGCCCTGGGTTGTATAAAAAAGCTAGCTGAGTTTGAGCCACTGTTTTGGTAAGCCAAAAAAAAGGGCTTATGTCTCTGCCCTGACCTCCCTTCAGTGATGGACTGTGACCTGGGACTGTGAGCTGAAATAAACCCTTTCCTCACCTGAAATGCTTTTGATCAGAGTGTTCATCACAGTAACAGAGAAGCAAACTAGAGTAGGCACTTTGCAGGATGACAGTCAGTTCTAGAACGTTTTGGGTGACTGCAGTCCAAACTAACAGCTCAGCAGGGATCATGTGAGAGAGACGTGACAGAACTAAGCCACTAAGAACAGCAGCTAAGCCACTCCCTGTTTCTGACACCCAGAAACTGTGCTGTCACAAATGTTTGTTGGTCTCTGCCACTCAATTCTGTAGCAAGTCAACTCATATCCTGTCTATTTTTGAATATTCTATCCTTTGTTTTTGTTCATGCTTAGGTGCATCTAGTCATAATCCCAACATTA
>LR749490.1:4374232-4440467 GCA_902729485.2 Mus minutoides
CTCTCTCTCTCTCTCTCTCTCTGTGCTAGATAAACCTGTGCAGTAGATAGATTCATGGCTGAAGGCTTTAATTAGCTGCCTATACACCCCCACAGATTTTTTTCTTTTTCTTTTGCTAGTGCATTGGACTTTAGAAATCTGAACCTGACATTTATTCACCAGAATAATTGTAACTATAATGTCAGTGATTCCAAGTGTCAGAGGCGTATAGAGGAGTTGTGCTCACAGACGTTGCCTCAGGAAGTGTACACAGGCACAAATACATTGAAAAGCCATTTGGTAGTATCCACTGAAGTTTAACTCACCTTCAGAAATTTTTCTGCTTAGAGAAAAATTCAAAAGAAGTGAGAATGGGTTGGAGAGATGCCCTCTCAGTGGTAAAGAGTACTGGGGCCTTTTCCAGAGGACCAGGGTTTGGTTCCCAGCATCCACAAGGTAACTCACAACTGTCTGTCACTCCATCTCCATGGAATCTTATACCCTCTACTGACCTTTATAGGCACCAGGTAAACACATCATAGATGCTTACAAAACACCCATACACCTGCTCCTTGGGAGGTTCAGTCAGCAACTGACCAATACAGATGTGGATGCTTGGAGGCAACCATCAGACTGAGCTCAGGGATCCTCCTGGGGGAGCTAGAAGAAAGGCTGGAGGTGCTGAGGGGGGTTGCAACCCCATAGGAAGAATACCATCAGCTGGCAGGACCACCCAGCGCTCCCAGGGACTAGACCACCAACCAAAGAGTGTATAGGGAGGGATCCATGGCTCCAGATACATAGGTAGCAGAATGGACTTGTCTGACATCAATGGGAGGGGAGGCCTTGGTCCCATGGAGGTTTGATGCCCCAGGAGGATGCTGGAGGGGTGGGGCAGGAGAGGGTGAGTGAGTGGGGAGCACCCTCTAGAGACAAAGGGAGGAAGGTTGTGGGATGGGGGGCTTGTGGAGGGTTAACTGGGAAGTGGGATATCATTTAAGATGTAAATGAATGGAATGATTAATAAAAAAACAAAACAAAAACCCCACCCATACACATAAAATAAAAATAAATAATATTCTATATGTCAGAACAAAAACTTGGGAATCAAAATCTTTTTTTGTTGTTGTTGTTTTGTTTTGTTTTGTTTTTTCGAGACAGGGTTTCTCTATATAGCCCCGGCTGTCCTGGAACTCACTTTGTAGATCAGGCTGGCCTCGAACTCAGAAATCTCCCTGCCTCTGCCTCCCGAATGCTGGGATTAAAGGCGTGCGCCACCATGCCCGGCTCGGGAATCAAAATCTTAAAAGAGTCATTTACAATACTATCAGATGAAATATTCGATAAGTCTAATAGTAAAAATATATTCTAGATTTATTTTATTTATTTATTGGTCTTAAAAACCAGAAAACTTGGGCTGGTGAGATGGTTCAGTGGTTAAGAGCTCCGACTGCTCTTCCGAAGGTCCCGAGTTCAAATCCCAGCAACCACATGGTGGCTCATAACCATCCGTAATGAAATCTGATGCCCTCTTTTGAGTGTCTGAAGACAGCTACAGTGTACTTACATATAATAAATAAATAAACCTTAAAAAAAAACAAAACAGAAAGCTCTGATAAAAGAAATCCTAGAGGATCCAAGCAAATTGAAGGGCTGTCCTCCAGTGTAGATGGGAAGACACTGTTAAAATCTCTGTTGTTCGCAGCTTGAACAGTGCATCCATCAAACATCAACTTTACCCAAACCCTCAGCAGGAATTTATTTCATGGGAACACCAGTTGGTTATAAAATAACATGGAAAGTTTAATCATCAAACATTTCAAAAAGGAAGGAAGAGGGGCCAAGAGAGATGGCTCAGCTATAACACTTTCTGCCTTTGCAGAAGCACGTACATGGAAGCTAACTGTTACTTTAGTTCCAGGGGATCTAAAACATACAGCTCACACATATAAACTTAAAATACCAACCATTTTTTTTTTAATTTTAAAGAAGGAAAAAGGCTGAGTGGAAAGTTCACACATACCTTTCTCTAAAACTATAGATATTAAGATTCTCTCTCCCTCTCTCTCCCTCTCCCTCTCTCTCTTCCCCTCCCCTCCCCCTCCCCATTCCCCCTTCTCTTTCCCTTTCCTCTGTGTCCTACCCAGCCACCCTTTTAATGAGACAGTTTCTCACTGACTGTCCTGGAACTCTTTATGTAGCTCAGGCTGGCTTCAGCCTTGCAAAGGTTCACCTTCCTCTGCCTCCTGAGTGCTGGGGATTAAAGACATGAGCCACCACGTACAGCCTCATTGTGATGTTTCAAAAAGATTCATTGTTCACAGAACAGACTCTAGTCTAAAGATAACCCTCCATGAAGATGATGAATTATCTTCAACAAAACCATGATGTCTGTGCCGTACTTTATATGAAAATTGGCTCTAAATGGATCATTGAGTCATCTCTTGTAATTTGGTTTTTAAAATGTATTTCATTGCTAACTGATCTGAGTAGATGGATGGTTTTCTTACAGGACATTGGTTGCAGATTTATGACCTGGACAAAGATGGAAGTCATGGTCAATTCCAGTTCACTGGTATCAAATACATTTCAGCCCTCGTGGGCAGAATGAATTGTGTACTGGCAGCATATAGAGGCATTGCTGCATTGGCCTTATGCTTTAAGATAAGGACAAAAATACTTCAACTCTGAAAGCAACATATGTGAATTCTGGAATGTCTGACCACATCTGTCATGTCCAATGCCCGGAGAAGCAAACATCAACTCATCATGTAATGCTCAATTCATGCAATAAAGTATGAACCTGGGAAAATATTTTATTTATCTCTGTGTATGTTTATGTGAATGAATGTATGCATTCATTTTCATGGCTATGCTGGAGGCCAGCAAGCTCTAGCTATTTTTCTATCTCTTTCTCCAACTCCCCTGCTGAGGTTATAGACAAGAGAGGGATTCCTGGTGTGGGTTTGAATGGAATGGCCTCATAGGCTCATATATTTGAATACTTGGTCACAGTTGGGGAAGAAACTGTTTTTAAAGGATTTGGAGGTGTGGCCTTGTTGGAGAAAGTGTGACTCTGGGGGTGGGCTTTGAGGTTTCAAAAGCCTATACCACTCCCAGTTAGCTCTTTCTGCCTCCTGCTTATGGATGCAGATGTAAGTCCTCAGCTACTGCTCAGCACCATGCCTGCCTGCCTGCCTGCCTGCCTGCTGCTATGCTCCCTGCTATGATGGTAATGGTCTCATCGCTGAAACGGTAAATCCCAAATCAAACTCTTTGTTTTATAAGCTGTCTGGGTCACAATGTTTAGCAATAGAGAATTAATTTAGGCACCTGGCTCGTTACATGAGTGCAAGGATCCTAACTTTTGGATCTTATGATCGCATGGCAAGTGTCCTTAACTACTGAGCCATCTCTCCAGCCTCTTCTTGTCATCTCTAATGTCTCTAATGGTGGTAGTGTAAAACACAGCTCTTGGTTCAAAAGGAAAGAGTTGTAGTTTATTCTGAGCCAAATACTAGCGTCCTTGGCCCAAAAGCATAGATTCAAGTTAGCCTGAAAGGCGTATTCCCTAAGGGAAGTGATGGTCTAAACCATTTAATTCTGATTCAAGGCTGTAGATTCAGAGATAAACCATCATCTTAAACCTGAAGTCTCCTTAAATTCTAGGAACAACAAACCGACAAACCTGGACAATTATCCAAAACAGGGAGGCTGCACCTTGGGCCAGAACAATCCCTGGAAGGCTTGACAAGACAGTAGCAATCAGGAGATAAGGATTTGTTCGAATCTGGTAGAACCAGAGCTGAAGCAAGATCCACCAGACCACACCCTCCTTGGAGCCGTTAACCTTGCAGCGCTCTGCCCTAGGTCCTTCTGTGTTTAAGCCCAACGCTCACAGCAATACCCTGAAGATGCTGCTGCATTTTTCAGCTCTTTACCTGTTCTCCACAATGTAGCCCTGCTACATTGAATATGTCTCTTCTCTCCGCTTTTCAAAATTTCTTTGTCTTTAAGACTTTTCACATTTCTATACTTACTGCATGTATGTTTGCACACGTGCATGTGTGTGAGCATGCCCATGCCATAGCCACATGTGGAGATCATGGACAACTTGTAAGAGTCAGTTTTCTCCTTCTAGCACATGGGTTCCAAGGATCGTACTAAGGGCTTCAGGGTCCGTGGCATGGGCTTTGACGTGTTGTGGCTGTTTAGATGACATATGTCCTTCCTAGGCTCCTGTGTTTGGATACTGTGTTTCAGTTGGTGGCATTGTTTTGGGGCGATTGTAAAGCTTTTAGGGGCAAGACTTAGCAGAGAGAGAGAGAGTACATCAAGTGGGTGGGCCTTGAGGGTTTATTAACCCCACCTCTGGTTTGCCACCTCTGTTCCCTTTGTGCCATTGTGATCTTTCAGCCCCATGCTCCAGGCACTGGCTGCCTCTTCTCCTCGGCCATTATGGCACTCTTCCTCTGGAAGCCAAAATAAGCTTTCTTCCTTTCACTGTTTTTGGTTATGGCCCTGCAGGATTCCATCCCTTCATAGTCACAGAGTTCTTGCCAGACATTCAGTTTGTAGGACTCAACATGTGACTGTCCCCACAAGCTAAGCTCAGCCGTGTCTCCCCAGTGGGTCCTTTCAAGAGGCAGGTAATAGTGAAAAACAAAGAAAGGGGGTGCGTTTAGTGTGACCCACTGGGCAGAGAAACAGAAGTCCTGTGACTCCTGAGCCTAACTTCCAGGAATCCTGAAGTGAGACTGAGATTTAAATAGAGGTCTAGAAGCTTGTGTACCTAAGGAGTCAGGTCAGGAATCCCACCTACCATGGCTCACCATTACCGCATTTTCTTTCTCTCTCTCTTTCTCTCTTTCTCTCTCTCTCTCTTTCTCTCTTTCTCTCTCTCTTTTCTTCCTTCCTTCCTTCCTTCCTTCCTTCCTTCCTTCCTTCCTTCCTTCCTTCCTTCCTTCCTTTTTTTTTCTTCCAGACAGGGTTTCTCTGTGTAGCCCTGGCTGTCCTGGAACTCACTCTGTAGAGCAGGCTGGCCTCAAACTCATAAATCCGTCTGCCTCTGTGGGGCAATGGGCTATGCACAGACAGCCTGGTCTCCAGTTGAGCTTAGGTCTTGAACCCCGGTAGGACCCGTGGGTGACAATTTCCACCTACATAGGACAGTAGGCGTTCGATCATGTCTCCTGGACCCCTGGCTCCTGTCAAAGTCACCACCCCCACAGCCCCCACAGGAGAGGCATGTGGTTTTCAGTCAAGTAGACAATGTCCCAAGCTTCTGGCCTTCTGGCTAGACTCCTCCTCACAGTTATCTAGCAACAGAAGATAACACAGCCCATTACAAGAGGGGCTGCTTGGCCCCTCCTTGCTCTCTTAAACTTTCACTTACTCTCTCTGAGCTTTTACCTCTCTCTCTCTCTAAGCCTCCACCTTTCTTACTCTCTAATTCTCTTTCTCTCTTTCCCTTCCCCCTTCTCTCTTCTTGGCCATGGCCAGTCTCTCTCTCTCTCTCTCTCTCTCTCTCTCTCTCTCTCTCCTCTCTTTCTCCCTGCCTTTCTACAATAAAGCTCTAAAACCATAGATTGTCTCTGATCATGTAGACCTTCCTACACTGCATCCACGGATAGGACTATGGACTCTCGCCTGCGTGGGAATCACCCAGTGACCCCTCTTCCCCTGCCCTCTTGCCTTAGCTCCAGGGCCGAGTGTTGCCCAGGAACCCCTATTCTGTTCTCAGCTCCTCCGCCATATCCAGGGTGGAATGCCAGAACCTGGTACTGGGGGCTGACCCTTGTCCACCCCCACCCCACCCCCTGCTATGTGGGGTTAGTGGCTTCGCACAGCCAGATGCCCACCCGGACAGTATCTGGCAGTCCTCCTGCATCCGCCTGCCCAGAGCACTGGAACTTTGTGGGGACTCGGGCACTCTCTCCCACTCCCCTCTTCCCCTACACCCACAGCCCAACATGCCTCTGCCTCCCAAGAGCTGGGATTAAAGGCAGTGCACCACCACTGCCCAGCCATTACATCATTTTCAATTCCTGCAGGGTGGTCTCACATGTTGTTGGAACTGAGTAAAGCTCTTCTTAGGAGACAAAGGAGACAAGTTCATCTTCTGGTTGGTCCAGGCTTTGGCCTTTCCTTTCTCCCAGATGACACTCTTGGGAGAAATTTGAATTTCTTGCAAGGTTTTTTGTTTCAATGCCAAAGGGAGGAGCCAAAGGGAGGAGCATCCACGGCTCTTTGCACTGTCTCGGTTCCTGCCACGATGGTTACAGCACAGATGTGGACGGCACAGATGTGGACAGCACAGATGTGGACGGCACAGATGTGGACAGCACAGATGTGGCCTCTTCAGAGTGCCTCAGTTTGCACAGCTTGGATAGCATTTTGTGCTTTTGATTGTTACCTGGTCATCAGAGAAGTGTGTGTGTGTGTGTGTGTGTGTGTGTGTGTGTGTGTGTGTGTGCGTGTGCGTGTGTGTGTGTGTGTGTGTGTGTAAAACAGTTCATTATGCTATAATTTCAAATATACAGCACCGTTTGTGTTAAGGTAGGACTGTGGAGGTCACATGCACTAGAAATGTTCATTTTGACATCTTTCTATGGAGACTAGAGAAAGGAAAAAAAAAACACAATAAAAGCAAGCAGAATTTTTCCTTCTTTGAAAGTCTCTCCTAACGTGCAAAAAAAAAAGTATTCAATAAAGTTCCTTGCATTCCCTCCTGGAGACATGCCTTAACAACTTTCAGTGGGCAGGGGCTAGCGTGCCCTTCTTTCCCAAAGCTATTGAAGGGAATGTGCCAACCAAAGGCAGAGGAAGGGAGCTCCGCTAAGTTCCCTTCCCCCAAAACTTAACAAACAGAACGCTGAATAAATACAGAGAAGCAAATCAGCAAAGTCAAAGGCAAACAGGAAATGAAGCCAAACAATACACCAGCTCCAAATAATACCCCCTCCCCAAACAATACACCAGCTCCAAATNCATACTCCCCTCCCCAAACAATACACCAGCTCCAAATAATACCCCCTCCCCAAACAATATACCAGCTCCAAATCATACTCCCCTCCCCAAACAATACACCAGCTCCAAATAATACTCCCTCCCCAAACAATACACCAGCTCCAAATCATACTCCCTCCCCAAACAATACACCAGCTCCAAATCATACTCCCCTCACCAAACAATAAACTCCTCCCAAACAACACCCCCCTTCCAAACAGTCCCCTCCCCAAACAACATACTGGTCACAAGCAATACACCCTTCCTCAAACAATACACTCCTTCCAAATAATAATCCCCTTCCCGAGCAATACAACCCTCCCCAAAACCCACACCAAAAATAATTAAATTAACCAGAAGAACACCAACAAAATGAAACACTAAATGGGCAGAGAAACTGTCACACAAAATCAACCGACAAAATCTGTCAAAGCTAGTGTGGGGTTGATACTTTTATAAAGTTAATTGTATTATTTATTCCCTTTATAAGCCAGTATCAGCCCTTCCTCTATTCCCAGTACCCCCCTCACTCAAGTCCCCCTCCCTTCCCCTGTCTGGGTGTCTCCCCCACACACCCACTCCCACACATCAAGTCACTCTAGGACTAGACACATCCTCTCCCACTGATGACAGACAAACTATCCTTTTAAGGACACAGGATCCACAGGTAGAAAGACAGGCAACAAACTCACGGACAGCCCTGCTTTAGTTGTTTGGGGGACCTGCATGAAGACCAAGCTGCTCATCTGTGATATATGTGCAGTGGGCGGAGGTCCAGCACATATCCCGCGCTTGCTCTTTGGTTGGTGATTTAGTCTCTGGGAGCTCCCAAGGGTCCAAGTTAGTAGACTCTGTTGGTCTTCCTGTGGAGTCCTTATCCTCTTCAGGCCTCTCAATCCTTCTCCCAACTCTTCCGAAAGACTCCCTGAGCTCCATCTAACGTTTGGGTGTGGGTCTCTGCATCTCTTCCCATTGCCTTCTGGGTGGAGCCTCTCAGAGGACAGTTATGCTAGGTTCCTGTCTGCAAGCCTAACAGAGAACCATTAATAGTTCCAGGGATTGCTTCTTACCTGTGGGATGGGTCTCAATTTGGGGCAGTCATTGGTTGGCCATTCCTCAGTCTCTACTCTATGTTTGTCCCTGCACATTTTGTAGGCAGGATACACTTGGAGGCTTTTAAACTATACTGTATTTATAAATGTGTGCTTAGTCTCTCCAAATGTCACCAGATAAACACACGGTTAAGGTGCAGCAAATGCTTAACCTGCCTGTTCCTCACAGCTGCTACTCTGGGCTCACTCCGAATTCCTTTTTAATTGTATTGTTTTGTTTTCTTCTGAGACAGGGTCTCACTATGTTGCCCTGCCTAGCCTGGACTCCCCATGTAGAGCATATCCTGACCTTGAACTCAAAGAGATCTGCCAGTCTCTGCCTTCTGAGTGCTGGGAGTAAAACAGGTGAGCCATCTGGCCAGGCCTCATTCCATTGTCTTCTGGTATCCATCCCTGTTCCTTCCCACCCCTACCCCCACCCCTGCTCAGTTTGTGCTGCTCTAATTTACTCCCTGTCTTTCTCTATCTCAGCTATTTTCCTTTTGACCCTTTGTTTGTTTGGAGTCAGTGTCTTCCTGTGCAGCCCAGGCTGGTCTTGAACTGAGGATCTTCCTTGTCTCAGCCTCCCACTGTGCGGGGATTGACAGGCCTACCGCCACACCCAGTTCCATCTCAGCTGTTTTGTGAGGCAGCTACAATCTCTTTTTACGTTTATCTTTATCTCTTATACAGATCCAGGATGGTCATGGATAGAATAGCTCCAGTCCCACACCGTAAAGTTCTTTCCCTTGGAAAGCTAGGAGGAGAGGGTGTAATCCCTCAGGCCTGTAATCCCAGCTAACTAGGAGGTTGAGGCAGGAGGATCAAAGGTTCAAGACCCAAGCAACAGAGTGGTTTAAGGGCAGCCGGAGCAACTTGACAAGATTTGGTTGCAAAATGAAGCATTCATGAAACTTTGAATTTCATTCCCCAGGCTGGAGAGACGGCTCAGCAGTTAAGAGCACTGACTGCTCTTTCGGAGGTCCTGAGTTCAAATCCCAGGAACCACATGGTGGCCCACAATCATCCATAATGAGGTCTGACACCCTCTTCTGGTGTGTCTGAAGACAGCCAGAGTGTACTTACATATAACAAATAAACAAATCTTAAAAAAAAAGAATTTCATTCCCAACACTGCAAACAAACAAACCTCTGAGAGGGCAGTCCGCAGTCCCCAGTCCCTGTAGCATGAATGAGTTGAAGCTACCCAGGGAATGGGGATGGCTTTTGGGCAGGAGAGGAGAAAGCTGTGAAGTGGGATTCTTACACCTAGTAATTAATTTTTCATTGTTATTTGTTTGTTTATTTATTTGTTTGTTTGTTTGTTTATTTATTGTTACTTTGGCATAGATAGAGCATATCCTGACCTTGAGACCTACCCTGACCTTTGGTCACTCTCATATACAGGGTCTAGGTTTAAGAGATAGTGACAATAAGAAACCACAGGCTCACAGAGGTGAATTAATTAATTAATGAAGGTTGTATTAATTCAAAGAAGATAGAAGTTAGGGTTCATGTCCCAGGAGGTGTGGTTTCATTTTGAGGATACAGTTATGCCTGGAGTTTGGCATTATGTTAGACACTCTCAAGTGATTCTAACATAGAGGTATGAACTGGACATGGATTGTTCAGAGGTACCAGCCTGGAGCATCATCTGAGAATAGAAGAGGCAGAGTAGTTTCTGTGAGGCCCACTCTGATGGTTTGAATGGGTTTGACCACCATAGATGGTCAAACCATAAATGTTTGGCTCATGGGGTGTGGCCTGTTGGGGTAGGTGTGTCACTGTAGGGACATGCTTCAAGTTTTAGTGCTCAAGGTCTGTTCAGTGTGAAACAGTTTCCTCCTGGTTGCCTTTGGATCAAGATGTAGAAGTCTTAGCTCCTCCAGCACCATATTTGCCCAACCTCTGCCATGCTTCTTCCATGATGACAATGAACAAAAACTTTGAAACTGCAAGCTAGCCCCAGTTAAATGTCTGACTTTATAAGAATTGCCTTGGTCATGGTGTCTCTTCACAGCAATAAAATCATAACTAAGACACCCACCTTTTGCACATAGATGAGAATAGATTGTCTGTAGTGTGTCAGTTTTCAAGAAAAAGGGACAGGCTGAGTTAGAAGGGATGGGTAGGGCTCTCTAAAAGGTGACACCCAACATCTATCTCTCTGAGGCACTGAGAGAAGCCAGGTAGACTGCTGAACACTGAATATTTGTGTTTTCTCAAAACCCACATTGAAGCCAATTCCCAAATATAATGATTTATTACTTACCTTTATGTGATTGTGACCAGGATATCTGACAGAAACCCTTTAGGGGAAGGATGGACGGTTTGGTTTACCTCATGGTTTGACATTATTTTACAGCAGTGTAGTGGTTGAGAACGCGCTGCTTGGTCTGTGTGGTAGGATCTTGTGGCTGTTTCTTCACATGATGTGGACCACAAGGCAGACAGCATAAGATGGAAGCAAAGCCAGGCTATACTGTTGAGACCTTCCAAAACAGTACTTCTACCTGGGGGGTGTGGAATCAAACTCATGAACCCATGGGGGACTTTGCAGATCCAAACTAACAGGTGGTGTTAAGGGACAGAGTTGTGTGTGTTGGTTCATGCCTGGATTCCCAGCTGAGGCAGAGTCTGTATATATGAACATATGTATATGTTTATATCTATATGTGTGTGTGTATGTATGTATGTATGTATGTATGTATGTATGTATGTATGTATATGAGGCAGAGAGTTTGGGGCCATCTTGGATTGTACAGCAAGTTACAAGTGCAGTCAGAGTTCCTTGCAAAACCATGTCTCACAAACAAGCAAATGACCAACTACAAAATTGTGGAGAGATTGAGCCATGGTTCATGTTCATGAGCTCTGTGCCTTTTTGAAGATTTCTCAGAGACCCCACTGGCCCTTGACCATGTGAGGTCTCAGTGAGATAGCTATTTTATAGATTGGGGGCCTAGTTAATATCAAATCCTGTGAAACTTTGACCTTGGACATTCCAGCATTCAGAGCATTGCAAAAAACTTTTATAAAACTTTTTAAAAAAAGGTTTATTTATTTTATGTATGTGAGTACAATGGTCTTTAGACACACCAGAAGAGGGTGTCAGATCTCATTACAGATGGTTGTAGGCCACCATGTGGTTGCTGGGATTTGAACTCAGGACCTTTGGAAGAGCAGTCAGTGCTCTTAACCGCTGAGCCATCTCACCAGCCCTGGTCTGGTGTGTGTGTGTGTGTGTGTGTGAGTGACAGTAGCCTGACCAGGTGAAGACATAAGCCCATGGCCAGGGAGCCATCCCAGTCTCATGCCTGGAACCAAGCTTAAGCTAGTATAGCTGCAGTAAGGAGACCAGTCAGGCTGGCTGTTTCAGACTCTGGCAAACCTTATCAGCTTCATTGAGCCAAACGACAGAGGGAAGGCTGGCATGAGAGAGGGAGACATACACAGAGGCAGAAATGCAGACCTAGTGAGATGTGCAGGATAAGCAATTTCTTTGTTTGCCTGAAAGGGAAGCCTAGTAATGTGTCCACATGCATTTTTGAGGGGAGCCGAGACTGTGCATCAGAAAAGGGAGCCATCTCGGGGCTGGGCTGCCATGAGATTCCAGATGCAGTCTGAGCTGTACTACTCTGGGAGCCCTGACCCTCTCTGTCTTCATATTTAAGGCTATGCTTACCTCATGCTCCACACAGCCAAGGAGGGGTTAGCACCATAAAAAGCTCCTGGAATGGCATCCGCCCAGGCGGCTGTCAGGGCCTACCCAGAGGGAAATCAGCCTCAACAAGCAGACTGTAACTATCTGTTATGTTAATTAGGCTGCTGGATAATAGGGTGTTCAATGATTATTGCAGTCTGTAAAACCTGTAGCAAACACGGGTTGAAGTGCAGACCTCGTTGGGGGCTCCTCCTACCTCGCAGAAAATAGTCTTGGTTCTATCCTGTCAATGGAGATTTTACTTGGGGTGAATTTAAGTTCTGGAGACACAGATGATTTGGGGGAGAGGTTCGGTCATGTGACCCACCTGCAGTTGCATGATTCTAGGCAGATGCATCTATGGCCTCAGCTTACTAGGAGTCACCAATGCAGACGTCATAGGGCTAGTTTGTGTTTCTAGCTAGAGTTTGCTGAGGCAGGGGCAGCTTTGGAAAGCTCCTGGTCCTTGTTTGGAGGACAGTGCTGTAGATCCACGACTGTGGGGTGGAGCCACACACAAGAACTTTATCCGTCACACACGTCACTCATAGCATTTATTTTTAAATGACACAGGGCTACTAGGAGGACTATGGTGCTTTGTCTAAGGTCACAAGGACAAGAGAGGCAAGGGCACTTTTGTGATACCACTCAGCTGTGCCCTCCCTTGATCTTGTTCTTTAGGATTTAGCCAGCTTCCCTGCCTCCCTTGCCACTTTCCTGTTCTCTAAGACCATGGTGGCTATACTGTTCCTACCTCTTTGGGGCTGCTGCCAGTAGACCTCAGCTTCCCTATGTACTGGTCTAGAATGCATATCTCTCCTAGTAAGCCTTTCCACCTTTAAGCCCTGGTTGTGGGTACAGGAAAGTTCAAAGGGACAGAGATTGTGTTTCTGACACCTTGCTCATGGGTACTGTTCCCAGGTCTCATAACAATATCTGAGATGGCTGTGATGGAGTAGTCTTATAATATGCCTACAATCCTAGCATTTGGAAGGGTGAGGCAGGGAGATCCTGAGGTCCCAGATAGCCTGGTATATATAGGGTGAGTTTCAGGCTAGCCTATGCTATAAGGCTAGAGACGCTATTTAAAGAAAAGAATCAAAGCTAATCAACTAATCAACTAATGAAAGATCAAAAAGAGCTGGGGGAATGGGTCATGGGCATGGGAATTGCTGTGCGGGCTCAATGGTGTGCGTTTCCTTCCCAGCATTCAAACGAACAAGGAAAACCATACTTCTGTGCACCTCCCAAGCTAACCCTGGTCGAGGCTGCAGATATTCCTCACAAGCCATAGCCACCTCCTCACTGGCATATGTTCTTCGTCCTGGCCCCTCTGTCCATCCCTCTACCCTTGCCTGATTTCCCCTGGCTTCTTCCCAGTCCACTCATAGCCTGAAGCTTCCAGCTATACCTCATCTGGGGACACCAGAGGTCCTACCCCATGCCTGTTTGTCTGCTTGCATTACTTCAGTGCAGAAGTCTGGCTTCATCCTAAGGTCAGTTCCCAAAGGACATAGGCATGTATTTTCCCTTTCCCACCCCACAGTCACATGACCTCCTTCTCCACTATTCACTGCCTCACCCACTAAATTAGGGATGACCTATGGGGTGGGGACCAGCAGATTCAAGGTGACCACACCCTAGAGACTGAAACATTGCTGAACTCCTGGTCTCCAGAGATCCAGAGTATAGAAAGAGCCAGTAATTTGAGAGATGTCAGGAGATAACACAATTATTTATTTGGTAACATACCACATTCATTAGGACTTGGAGGAGCTTTTCTTTTTCTTTATATTTGTAGTTCTTAGGCAAAGGCCCTTAGTAGCCTGGGCCCTACCATGTGGGATAAGATCACCAGGGAAACGTTTAAATTCTTTCAGATGCCAGCTAAGCAGTAGGCGCAATATTCATGGTTATTCTATAGCTGACTCTCCCTGCCCCCAGAATCTAGGATTGAGCCTAGGGCCTTGCACATACCAGGTATGTTCTCTATCTGTAGACTATAAAGCTATAATCCTGTTGTACAGGACTAGCCTCTGAGCAGAAGTGCAGCCATCTTCAGGAGGTTAGCTGGGTTTGCTCTCCAAAGGCCACCACAGCAAGGCCTGCTGACTAATGAGGTTCTGAAGGAGGGCCTAAGGAGAGTCATGGTACCCTCACCTGACTATCCACATCCTCTCAATCAGTTGTCTGAAATTCTGCCCTACTTCATGTGACCACTGGATCTCTGGCTAGGGCTAGAGGACCTACATCCTCTAGGATATGCACTTTATGTGGGGAAAGGCTGGCCTGGTTGGTTTTTTTGTCAACTCTACATAAAGTGTAATAAAGTGTAATTGTTTGGGAAGAGGAAACTCAGTTGAAAAATGCCTCCATCAGATCATCTGTAGGGAAGACTGTAGGGCATTTTTCTGCTTATTGATTGATATGGGAAGGCCCAGGTTATTGAGGCTGGTGCTAACCCTGGGAAGGGTGGTCCTGGGAGGTCAAAGAAAGCAGACTGAGCAATCCTAAGAGGAATAAGCCAGCAAACAATGTTCTTCCATGATCTTTGCTTCTGTTCCTGCCTTGAATTCCTGCCCTGACTTCCCATGATGATGGACCACAACCTAATGGCTGTTATCTTAGGGTTTCTATTTCTGTCACAAAACACTATGACCAAAAAGCAAGTTGGGGAAGAAAGGGTTTATTTGGCTTCAACTTCTACATTGCTGTTCATCATGGAAGGAAGTCAGGGAAGGAACTGAAACATGGCAGGATCCTGGAGGCAGGAGCTGGAGCAGATTACAGAGTGGTGTTGCTTACTGGCTTGCTCAGTCTTTCTTATAAAATCCAGGACTCACAGCCCAGGGATAGCACCACCCATAATGGGCTGGGTCCTCCCCCAGCAATAACTAATTTTAAAAAATGGCTTGTAACTGGATTTTATGGAGGCATATTTTTTGGTCAGTTTAGGTTTTCTCCTTTACCAAAACTCTGTCTTGTGTCAAATTGACATACGACTGACTATCCACCACAGAGGTGAAATTAAACCTTTCCTTTCCCAAGTTGCTTAGGGTCATGATGATTTATCACACAATAGAAACCAAAGTAAGACAAGGGGACTCCATGTACACAGCTGTGGAAGAGTGTTGGATATAAACCTTCCAGGGTGGCTGCTTTAAAGTCACCCATGCTCCTGCCTGTAACTCCTACCCCCACTGCTCTGTAAGCAAGTCTAAAAACTCACTGGGTCCCTCCCCATAGTAAACTGGTAGAATCACAAGTTGGTTTGTTGTTTGTTCCATAGTGGGAGGGAGTAGACATAATTTACATCTCCCGAAAGGAAGGAATTGTAACAATAAAACCCAGCTTTCTTTTTTACCCTTTATTTTTACAGAACAGCATCTGTGTTGTCCAGGCTGGCTTTGAGCTCTCTTGGTTTCATAGGCTGGCCTTTCTCTTGTGATCCTCCTGCCTAAACCTCCTCCAGGCTGAACTATCTGGTCTGGTTAACATTTTTGATTCGAGTATGTATAGAATTTTTTATCTCCTGGTTACAAAATATTTGACAGAAGCAACTTAAGCAGGGAAGAATTTGTCTCAGAGATTCACAGGGCTGTCTCTTACGGCATGGATAGCTTTGTTCAAATGGAGACAGGCAGGAGGCACTGGAAGCAGGCTAGAGCCAGTTATAATCTTCAAAAACCATCCTTCATGACCCACTTCCACCAGCCAGACCCCAGCATCCTAATGACTCTACAGCCTTCAAAATATTCAAAAGTTTCTCCATTTCCAGTCAGCATGTGTTTCTGTGCTTCCAGAACTCTGGACTGTGGGGCTGTCTTGTGCCTTCTTGGGGGCAAGGTCTGAAGGCAAGCTCTCAGGACCCAAGCAGGAAGGACATGGCAGAGGTTGACCTTGGGTCTTCAGAGTCTCCTACCTTTTGCTTGTCCTTGTTATCATCTCTGCTGGGGGCAGAGATGCACCCTTAACTCCAGGCGGTGGCATTCTGAGTGAGCCCCACTTGTTCCTGCGTGAATTTAAATGTTGAAAGTCCTGCCATGGCAATTTCATGCCGCTACCATAAACATGGTGTCAGGTAGAGACGCACACACCTATAGCATGTGTTTGTGTGGCCTGTGTCATCATGGAGAACAATATAATCACATACTGATGGAGGAGACCAAGGAAGCTAAGGCTCTCCACCTCATGAAACCTACAAGGCAAGCTCTCTGTGGAGAGAGGGCTGCTGGAAGCATTATATGTGACTTCATTTGTGACATCACTTCTTCTCCCTCACTTCTGGCTGAAGGTATAGTTTTAATGTGTGTGAAGAAAGTGCTTCAGTAATAGGCACCACTCCCTACTCCTCATCTTCTGTTGTTGAAACCGAGGCTTGAGTATGAGTTGGGCCTTGACTTCTGATTTGCAGACTCTCAAAGGTCACAGAGCACAGAGGCTCACACACTGTGCTTTATTGGGTGGAACTAAAGGGGCAGGGTAACACTGGCTGTATGAAGACTTGTGGTTCTGTGTGTTGGGACCAGACAATGACACGGGGCATTTTTTGGTACTTGGGGATTCTTTCTGAATACAGTGCCTGCTAGTGTGGGAGGGTGGGTAGCACATGGATCAGCTGTGGACAAATCATAAGGTCACTGCTGTCATCTTGGCAGCTGTGTGAACCAACACCCATCCATCATGACAGTCACACCCTGGCTCTTTTTTTTTTTTTTAAACCAGGCAACAACACTGACACCCCACCCTTCTCTGTCTCTGTCTCTTTCCCTCTCCATCTCCTCCTCCCTCCCTCCTCCACTGTGTGTGTGTGTGTGTGTGTGTGTGTGTGTGGTGACAGGTTATTACACTATGTACCCCTGGCTGGTCTAGTACTTACTGTTGAATTTGAACTCATGGCAATCCTCCTGCCTCAGCCTCCCAAGTCCTTGGATTACTGGTATGAGCTATTGTGACTGGATAAGCAACAAAACAACAAATATTTAGGAACATTTTTCCTGTGCTGAGAAGTGCTCCTAAGGCTTTGAGCATGCTATGCAACGTTCTCTACCATGGGGCTACACCTTGAGGTCTCTTGTGTTTTTGACACCAGGCTTTAATGCATACCTCAGGCTGGCCGGGAAGTCACAATCCTTCTGCCCCAGAGGCGTCCTGAGTGCTGAGATGACAGGTGTGTGCCACCATGCCCAGTGACTGCTAAATACACCCTATGCAAAGGGTGTTCTACACCATATGAAGATATTTGTTGGTTCTAACAGCAAATAAGTTAGGCAAGGTCCTGGCTTAGAAGGGCTACAGTAGACACAAGAAATGACAGAGGTGCTGAGCTAGAAGGTGGGGCTGGGCCATGAGGGAAACTTCCAGGAAAACAGACAAATGCAGAAGATGAGGCTGACATGGGTTGAAGGACTATGGAAAGAATGCCCACAAAGAAATAACTCAAGTGCAAACACTGAGAGTGGAGCAGAGACACATTTGAGGGGTCTAGAGTGAACAGACAGGCACTGGGGAGGGAAAGCTTGGGGCCATCAAGGGAGGGCCATGGGAATTCTGCAGAAAAGCACGACTTAACATCAAGTTATGGGGAAATTATTCGTGGGTTTTAAGTGGTTATAAGGACAGCAGTCTGAGTCACATTACAATGGTTACCTTGTCTCTATGTGACCAAGTATGGAGTGAGGAAAGCCATGGGAGAGCTGAGGCATGACTGGACAGTTGCTGTGTGGGAGGATGAGGGGAAGAGATGGGACTCTGAGGATAAGAGCTGGGGGCAGTGGAGACCTGAGTTCCTATGTAAGCTGACATCCAGTAGGACTTCAAGGAAGGTTGGATGGGGGTATGAACAAAAGAGAGGAAGCAAGGTATAACTGGACCTTCCATCTGAGTTACAGAGAAAATTTCCTGAGGTGGGTGTGGGTGTACTTACATGGAGAGGTCAAAGGGCAATCAATGTTTTCATGCCAACATTCAGTGAGCCTCTGCCAAGGTCAGGTTTGCTGGAGAAAATTGGGTATGATCAAAAGAGCCTTTGTTCTTACTGAGCTTCTAATCCAATTGGAAGGAGGAAGATAATGAAATTTTAAACTTCTCTCTGGTTGACAATATGTGATTTTGTAAAGTCTTAGATGTAACCTGAAGTTATGGCTGTGACCACATATCAAGGGAAGTTGGGAGAGAAGTTCAAAGATGGGGCTGAAGGCAACCCAACATATATATGTCTAGGCTATAAAGATCCATTGAAGGAATTTAAGAAGGAGTGGCTAGGAAGGTGGTGAAGGTTAGGAGAGTGGGGATAAAGGGTTCCTAGGTGGGGAATGGTTACCCATGATAAATGCTGACTGAAAGATCAAATGAGATAAATATGGAGAGACAACCTTAGGAGCTGAGAAGACATATCACTTGATTGAGCTGCTGAGTGGTGTCCTGAAGGCAGAAGAATGTAGTATTCTACATCTCATTCCAACCCACCCACCACCCCAACCAACCTGTGTTATCCTAGTGTATCCCACTGTGCTCAGCCCATAGTCCAATGTCATGACCCTCCTTTAAACTTCTGTTCCTCCATCCTTTTCTTCTTCCCAATTTCATCTCTTCCATACTCTTCCCTACCTGGGGCTCAGCCTGGTGGAGCAAAAAGAGGAAAAATGTTTTCTGTAAATGCATATGAATGCTGAGGTTTTGTGTTCCATCTTGGTAGCTAGAAAACATCTTTCTTTGTGGAAATCTCCCGAGACCCAGAATAGTGGACCCTCAGGGCCTGTTCTGGATTTCCTGCTGCCCCAACACCTTCTCTTCTGTAGTCCATCTCTGTGCTTGTCTACTTAGCAATGCTTGTCCTTCACAGTTCATGAGAAATTACCATGAATGTTATTGACTTTAATTTTAATTTGTCTAGCACTGTTGTGAATGAGGTCTATTTAAGTCGTCCATTAAAGGCCTATAAGGTTAATTAAATGGACAATTCCAAAATGGTTCTGTTAGAACACCCTCTATTAAATTAATATTACAGATATTTAACAGATGTCTTAATGAGGCATTATACCTAAGAAATGAAAACTAAATTAATGCTAAAGCCATTGTCCAGAGTGTGAGCCTTTTATCATAATTGATAAATTTTGCAAAGAATCTTCATGTTTATTCTTCAAAACCCAAGAGACTGGTCATTTGATGGTTTTTCTCAGCCTCCAGAAAATCCTAGCCCAAGAATCTATGATCAAATCAGCCATCAGAATTAGAAGAAGTTTAATGCCATCTGGACATTAAACATAATGGACAATATACCATCCTCAAACATTGGTGAGAGGAGAAAGCAGGTGGGTGTTACATAAACACCCAGACAGCTGGGTCCCACTCCTAGAGTCTGACTCAGGAGGCTGCTGTAGACATGAACCTGCTTACCCTGGTGCAGGAATCCAGACTAGTCTGGGAGGCCTTCATGTAGTCAAGTAGTCCCATTTGACAGACTTGGAGACCCTGAAAGATGCCAGGAATTGGTGAACTGATCAGAATGTTGTATCCTGCTCCGTGATTTAGAATGTGTGTAGAAGTTCCTTCTATCTCTTCCCCGCCACTAGTGAGCTGGGTACAACCTCAGGCATCTCTTATGGGTTTGAGACTGGTGGCCACAAGTCTCCTTGCCACGTCTCCTCCTGATTGGCTGGGAGAAGAGTAGGCAGACCTCCTTAGGTAGGCCTTGCTTTGATTTCCTGAGTTTTTTATGATGGTTCTGAACCTGGGTGTGACTAGATTCATCATATCCAGTAAGCTCTCCTCAGGGGCCAACCCTACCCATGTTAAACTTTTGTTCTTGATAAAATACCTCACATAAATGACAGAAGGATGGAATTATTTTGCTCCTAGCCTCAGCCATCATGGCAGGGAGGGCATCATGGAACAGGACACATGAGAGATGAGAGATGAGAGAGAGAGGGGAGAGAGAGAGAGAGAGAGAGAGAGAGAGAGAGAGAGAGAGAGAGAGAGAGAATGCCCGTGTTGTATAGCAAGCTCTTTTTTATTCTGTCCAGCCTCTGACCCCAGGGAATGAAATCTCCCATGTGTAGGGTGGATCTTCTATCTCAATCATCTCTGAAAATCCCTCAGAGACACATCGAGAAGTGCACTTTTAAAAGCACTTCTCAATCTAATCAGGTTGACATTAGCCACCCCATTATTCTACACATCTCCAACCAGACTATCTGATACCAGTAGAACTAGGAGTGAGGACTTTGGCTGCTGACAATGGCAAGAATCTGGATACTGTGGGCTGCTGCCCTAAGTTTAAAGTCCATAAAATTTAGGAAAACAGGAGCTTGAAGTGCAGCAGTTAGGTTGAGCTGGCTGGTGGCCCAAGCATATGATACATCAGAGGAACTCCAGAGAAAACCAGGTTGTTGTCTGCTGATGGGAGCCCAGGCTGGATAGGAACACCTTCCTGGTCATCTTTTTCTAATTAGGAACATTCTACAGCTATTATTGTGGTGTGCACTAAAACCCCTTAAATTTCTATGTTGACGTGAACCCCTAACCTCCCATATGACTGTTTGGAGATAGGATCTTTAAGAGACAAATTGCTCATAAGGCAAGATATTAATTCGATGGACCAGTATCATTTAGATATACTAGAGCGTCCCTTTCTTGAGGATAGACCATATGAACAGAGGTGGCTGTTGACCAGTCAGTCAGGAGGTGTTAGCAGCAGAAACTAACTTTGACAGCAGTGAGCCCTTTTCGAGGTACCAACCGCTCTTCCCATTGGTTTCTATCAGCACCCTCCCCGGCACCCACGTTTCTATAGTGCAGGGTTAACACTCAACAGAGCTGGTTATTATTTCTACCATGGTCCTGATCTTTGGAGACAGAGTTGCAAGTGACAAGTACCATACCACCCTCTATGAAGCCCTGAACTGTAGGGATTTGGCTAGCCACGCTCCATGTAGTCTCACGTGCAACTTCATCAGTATTGCTTGGGAAGATGTTGTGGACCTTGGTCCCCTGGGGAGGTTAGTGATACAACAGCAGCACATCCTAGACAAGGCAAAAAGCAGACTGTGTAGCAGGTGAGCATCACAGTCTTCCCTGAGAACATCCTTAGCTAGTCAATGGAAACTTGAGTTGGGGCTGGCCCCAGCTAGTTTTCTGGGACATAAGTGTTTACGCAACATAGTGTGCCTTTTACATCTCAGAGGGTGTGGATGAATAGTTCTGCTTGACGTTATAGCACACATGCAGTTTCACTCAGGTAGAACAGCAGTCACTGGACACAGATGGTGTTCCTTGTAAGGAATATATCAAGTATGTACTTGATTCTAGTCTTTTTCACCTTCCTGTGGGTATCCTGCTGGGAAGCACACGACCCTGAGCCAGGCTATCTGGTTCAGATCTTAGCTTTCCTTACCCAGTCAATGAGACCTTGGGTAATGCTCACTTTCAGAGTGAGAGCCCATGTGTGCCCTCCACCAGGGGAACAGGGGTCAGGTGGGTCTGGGGAGTGCCACGAGGAATGTCTTGATGACAGAGATAGAACCAGGGTCCAGATAGCTTCTGTGGTACTTGGGGGTGCTGGTTAGTTAGGCTTCCCATTGCTGTGAAGATACACCATTCTAATAAAGGAAAATATTTAATTGGAAGCTGGCTTAGAGTTTCAGAGGTTTAGTCTGTTATCATCATGGTGGGAAGCACGGCAGCATCTAGGCAGCCATGGTGCTGGAGAAGCTGAGAGTTGGACATTTTGATCTGGAGGCAGCCTGGAGGAGACTGTATTCCAGACCATGCAAAGCTTGAGCACATACCTGAGACTTGAAAGCCCACCTCTCCAGTGTCACATCTCCTCCAACAAGGCCAGACCTCCTTAACAGTGCCACTCCCTATGGGTCAAGCATTCACACACGAGTCTATAAGGGGGCCATACCTATTCAAACCACTGTAGGTGGTTCTGGGAGTAAGCATTCTATTTTTCTGTCACATGAAAAATGTTAGCCTTACTCACTTCTCTTCCACCCAGTTGATCTGAGCTAGAGCCATCCAGGAAGTGACCCCACCAGCACCACCCTCTCCCTGTGAGTGGTTACATATGTTGCCAGGAGAATTTCTGAGTTGGCCAGCAGACATTTACTTCGCACAAGCAAGGGGCAAGTGGTCCTTCTGAACTAGGTTTCAACTACAAGGCTTTCACGATACCAGCATGGAGTGCCAGCCCTGACCCACAGTTCCAATGGTATTGGCAGATCTGGCTCTTTGCCCCATTCTGACTACTGTAGCCAAACCTGAGCCATCTAGCAAGCTCACCTCTGTGCGTGAGAGCAGCAATGTGTAGGCAGCTCAGAGTTTGGAGCTGAGATGACTTTAGTCAGATCTGATGTTTCATACTGTGAAAGCAATCGGAGATGGGAGGTGGCCATGGGGTGAGGGAGCCACAAACCCCCCTTTCCTTTCAACCCAGCAGTACAGGATTTTGAAGCCATTTATGCCTGTGATCTGGTTTTATTATTATTTGAATAGCTGATTTTGCTAGAATGTTCAGAATACACAGAGAAGTAGAAAAGGCAGAGCCTAAATGCCCCCTTCTTCAGATGACCCAAGGTTAGTCCTGGTGTATTTCTGCTAGCCTTTCTTCCCTATGGAACTAAAGCTAACTTAAGGTCACCTAACAATACAAATATTTACCCCTAGCTTTCTCCTGTGTTGTTCAATGCTTTCAACCCCTCTGTTTTCCCTGGACTAGAGACAGGCTACAGCCAGAGGCTCTTCAAGAAAAAGTGAGTATTTAGGGAGTTTCCAGTTCTTCGGTGTCAGGGACATCTGTCTCCAGTGGCAAAGAGTTCACAGGTCAATTGATCCCTTTGCTTTGAACTTCTTGGCAGACCGCTCACTTGCCCGAAGCTGGAATTTGCTTCCATAAATGTAGGAAACGAAGTCATCAATTTCTATGGCGAACACACAATTTAGCTTGGGGATGACTGAAGGGAAAAAAAAGAAGGGAAAAAAAAAAAGATGAGAAGCAACATGGGGAGTGCAATCATTTTTGTGTGGAGCATTATTCATACATACATGTATTCAAGTGAGACAGACAGGTGTGCTGGCACACACTTTAATGCCAGCACCTAGGAGACAATGCCAGGCGGCAGGCAGATCTCTGAGTTCAAGGGCAGTCTGATCTACATAGCGCATTCCAAGCTAGCCAAGGCTAGATAGTGAGAATGTCTAAAAAAAAAAAAAAAAGTGTATAGGAATGAGGAGATCCAAGCCAGAAATACCAAGGAAGACATGGGCCATTTGATTCAGTCTAAATGTAACTCAATGCCTAATTACAGGTTCTGAGGTGAATGACTCAACTCCCAGACCCACCACCATGTCGGGTTTTCCATACAATTTTGCACTGGTTCTTAGATGTGTGCTCATGAGGAAACTTCTATACCACTTCCTTAGACTTACAGTGCAAGCAGAACATCACGGACAAACAATGGAGCAGGGCTCTGGGGGTAAGCCAGGGGCAGAGCGCAGGATTAGCAGACAGAGGTCCTGGGTTTAATCTCCAGCATCAACAGATGAGGGAATGAGTTCAAACTCTCCATCTGTTGCTTGAATCTCTGGATATGTGGGTAAGGTCAGGTACAGAGACCTCAGAAGATCCAGAGTACCTGCTGGAGCATGCTAAAACTCAGAGAACGAGGGTGTAGCTCTCAGAACTCCAGGTACAGGTTGCTTTGGTTTCTCTTGCCTTTCTTTTAGTTACTCATTTGAGAGGTGGTGACTTTGGCAGGTAGAGATCCAAGAAACAACCAAGCAGTTCTTCTGTCCTGTTCATGGACAGGCTGCTGGCTGTGTTCCTAGATGTCTCCTGGGAGAGCCACGTAGGCAGCGGCCTCACTGTAGTGCACATCATAGTAAGCACTTGCACCCTGTTTGACTCCACAGGCAAGCAAAGCTGGAAGGGAGACACAGCACACACCTTTCAGGTGGTCCTCTTTGGTGATGATCTTGAAGACATGCTTGGTCTCCTGCAGAAGGATTCCTGTAACTCCCACATAGGAGGGGCACTTGGATTTCGTGACTGCAAAGGAGAAAGGCAATGACTGTAAGGACTGGGTGGTACTGGCAGTCACTGCCAAGCCTCAGAGACAGGAAGACGGGCTTTTCTAAGCTGAGGAAGAAAGTGCTCAGAATAGTGGCTCTTGGGCAGTGACTAAGCTAGCAAGAGCCTAGGCTTCCTAGCCCCTTGTCCTGTGCTTCACGATCTCTTGGCTATTCTTGGATGTCCTTTAGTTTTGGGCAGGGTTCTGGAGCTGAGAGGTAATACACAGAACCAACAAGTCCAGTGTACTGCTGCTGGAGCAAACACCATGGGCAGAGCATCTCTCATTCACTTTTGCGTCTCCTGACCTTTGCCCGGAATGTAGTCCTTCTATGGAGCTGCCCAGCAGTGGGGTGAGCCACCTCATGGGCAGGCCCTTTCTGCTTCCATGTAGTCAGCATTCACGGAAGAACTATGTCCCCAGTGAGCTAGGTGGGTGCTGGGGCAGGACACTGGATCAGATGGCTTCTATTCTGCTCCTGTGGAGCTGACGCTGTCGCAGGGGACAATGAACAGTAAAACATGGGCAATTCTACTTCTTGACCCAGATAATGACTACAAGGACAATAAGGACAGAATGAGGGCGGAGGAAGAAACTTGAGTGCTGGTAGACTCTCAGAAGTGACATCAGGAAAGGGGACATGAACCTGCAGAACCCCTTGGCTGAATGAAGGACCCAAGCAAAGACACCTGATGTGTACGCTACAAAGTGGCTAAAGGACATGAAGCTGCTAGAGGCCCAGGACAGGTAAACGTAAATGGCAGTCTGATGGCTGACTGCAGCCTTCATTCTGGGTATTTAATCTTGTAGTGTATATGAGAATAAAACAGTATGTGACCTGGGGAGGGTATGGGGAGGCAAGAGAAAGTATTCGCAGCAGCTCGAGGGAGTGGGAGTCAGGTCAGATTTGGGAGCTAGGTGTGTTAATGTCCTTGAGGTAGAGGGTTGGGAAAAGAGGTCATCTGTATGGACTTCCTAGTTTCTAGCCTGGACAAGCTGTGCTATTCTAGGGAGATGAGGCAGGCAAGCAGGTCAGAGACAGCTGACCTCGGGGGACCAACGGCAGTTGGATAGCTAGTTTGAGGTAGCTCCTGCATGTCCATCCAGGTAGCTGTTGGGTGTCATGGGGTGAAGGAGTCATGGGAAAGGTCTGCACTGGTGGTGACCCTTGGAAACCATGATGAGAGGGAATCTGGGCCCAAGAGAATCAGCTAGAGTCTAGATTCCAACAGTGTGAGCGGATATCACAAAGAGACCACTTAGTGTGTGTTTAACAAGGAACTAGGATGGGTTGGATCACAACCATCTCAGATCCTCACTACTTGTGACTTGGAGATAGTTCAGGGATGCCAAGTGACAGATGACAGACTGAATACTGTGACACACACTTCACTTACACTGAGTAACAATCTGCAGATGACTATCATAGGAATTACCTGAAATAATAGCACCATGAAGATCTGCCTTTAGGAGCTTGGCCTGAATCATCTGCGGCTGCCTAGGAGGAGAGGAGAAGCCCACAAAGAAGAGTCAGTAACAGACCAGACAGGATCGTCAACACCCACAGCCCGCTAGTTTCTCAGACAGCATCTCTAGTGCTCCCAAGGCTTGGCATTCACTTCCACGGCAGGCTTCAGAAATAGAACTCACGTGTCTGGCTTGAGCCCATTGCACAGGTCACGGATGTACTGTTTCCAGAGTTCATGCAGAGGGAGGAAGAGACAGTATCTGTAAAGTAGTCAGAAGCATGAGCTTGGCGTTTACAGTGTGCAGCAGACAGAGCTGGGCTCCAGGCTGAGGATGAGCACGAGGGAGCACTGGAGACTGTGGAAGGCCAAGGCTCTCCAAAGCTCCAAGCATCTCCCCAACCTGATACTCAAACTTAATTTCTTCCCTGGAAGAACCTCTTCAAGGCTAAATATCTGCTCTCAAAAAGGGAAGTGGTGGTCCTTCACCTAGATGCCCGCCCTCCTGGCCAGATATATGATGGTGAAGCCCCTGGCTCAGACCCCAAAGAACATCTGAAGGTAGCGATGTACCATCAGCCATAATGACCCAGGTGCTGTTCATCCACTCTCCTTTTCCCAAGACAAATGAGCAAACGAACATTAGTCTTGTTAGCCCACACTTACAGGAGGTTAAACTTAATAGCTCTTGGGAGGTACAATCCCTTCTGTAAGGTGACAGGACAGTATAGAAGGAGAGGGTACAGCCCGGAAGCTTTTCTCTGGGGTGATTATCATGTCTTGGTGCACAGGGTTAGGCAGTCAAGAACAAGGGCTCAAATCAGAAACAAGCACTTCCTTCAAGGAACCCAGAGAGGCAGATCCTTGGCAAAGTGACACTCTCATGCCATCTGGGACACAGAAAGATATGTGGCTAAAGTGCATTATACAAAGCCAGTAAACAGTAACTGCAAACACAAACTCAGAACTATATCAAGAAAGACATCCTCCCACAAGACAGTGATGTCTTCCTTTCAGAAATGTCTGAAATGAGTAGGTGGCAGTAACCTCTGAGTGGATGATACTGTCTAGTTATGTTCAAAGCCACAGGAAAGTACACACTAAGGCATATCAGTTCCTCTTTTCTAGAAAGCTGAAAGCAAACAGCCTGTTGCCATGGAGAACAGACTCACTTATTAGTGAGGCTAGGACAGAAGCTAAGTGATGAGAACTCTGAGTCTCACCCATGCCTGCTTTCAGAGGCCAAGCCCAGGCACAAGGAAATTGGTAGGGGGAGGCTGCCCCCTTGTGGCAGAAGGCAGATAAGTACCTGAGCGTAAGTGTGTAGGGATGTCCAGTGAGCCTCCAGCTCCCCAGTCTATGCACCCCCACAAAGAAGACGAGGCAAGGTTGGATGGCAAGACCTTCAGGTAAGATGTGCATACCTCTGTTGCTCTGGGTTAATGTCAAAGAGCCGCATGTCTCTCCTCTGTTTGGCAGAGAGGCCTTTGGATTTCTTCTTTGGCCTTGGCTTTGGCTTTAGGCGAGTGAAATATTCCAAGATCACAGCCTTGCGCTGCAGATGGCTCTCACAGTCTTGTTGGCTCATGTGAGGTATGCTCTGCTTCAGGAAGGCCTGTACAAAGGCCTCAGCCCTCTGGCTTCCCAGCTCCTGCTCAGAGACATACTGGTGTTCACAGTTCTTATGCCCAGACACCAGGGCCCTCATACCCTGTTCCAGAAAGCTACTATCTTTGCTGATCCATCTCTCTATCCCCCGAGGCTCACAAATCTCTTTGGCAAGTGTTTGCTACACACAACTGCCAAGATGTAAAAGAAACACTCATACACTAACTGTGACAGTGTCCCACACTGCAGCCAGTTCAAACACCGACTTCCTGTCCTGCTTCTTAGAGGTTTCTCTACTGAGGATTCAAAACCTTTTACTTACTTCTCTAATCCTCATGGGGAAGGAAGTTTGAGACATGGATGACAGAGATTAATCAGTCATGACTACAAGGCCAGCTTAAAGGGGAAGGGAGCTGGGTTCTTAGGAAAATGAGCCAGTCTACCACTAGGGGAAACTGCCTGGGGTTTCCAGGAAAGTCATGTCCTTTGAGCAGAGTGAGCTTCACAGTCCTCTTTAATTGCTTTTCCTCTGGAGTTAGGGCAGCAAGTCTATTCCTCACTGGGCAACAGGTACCTCACTTGGCCTTCATCACCTGAAACCCTGTTACCTGAGGATCAACCTCTTCCCTGGGCCATTTGCTGGGCTCTTTTTGCCCTAACCACACAGTAAGGACAAGTCTGGGCTAGCTGCCAGCTTTAGGTTAATGTATGAATACTGACTTCCACCCTCTCTATGCTAAAGCAAGGGAGTGAAAATACAGAACACACAACCTTCAAGGTACTTGAAGGCAGGGATGGCTAAACAATCCATCATTGATATGAGGACAATTTGGTTCTTTTAAATATACATGTGGTCTCTCTTTCACCGGTAATTAAAAATTAAAGGTTAACTGGCTTTTTAAAATCTTGACGTCAAGGATATGCTCTCTTTAGGAGCCATGGGTGAAGCTCTTGCCCAAATGACAAAGCATCCTGAAACATCCAGACAGAATCTATAACATCCACTTATGATGTGGGCTTAGCACTGACCAGGATACAGAAGTAAGATCAAGACTGGTTTTGGGTGGGCACAGGCTGTTATTTCCTGCAGAGTGGGAGATGACGGGAAATCAAGAAGTTCAAGTCCCTCAGAGCTGACTCTGGTGCCCTAAGAAAGGAGCCTGGCTCATGAAGACATCAGCACAAAAGATGTCTATGGGGCCTAATATTCAGAGTGTAAAGTCGAGGAGGAATCCATGGGAAAGGACAGTCTTAGAAGATACTGAGCCAGCTTTGCCATCACCTTGACTGCTGGCCGCCCAGCCCTGAAAGACTATACCTGCACATCGTGGTCCTTGGCTTCTTTATGAGAAAGGGCATGGTAGATGGCAGCTGGGGGAGGAAAGACAAACACAGGGAGAAATGACCATTCCTGTTAGGAATGAGAACACTAGCCGCGGCTTTCCTAACTATGCTAAGAACTACACTTATTCTGAGAAGTAAGACTGGGTTAGTATGAAAAAGAAAAACATTCTTAGATGATCCCTTTTATTCTGCAGTGCTGAGGGACTAATGGAAGGGAGTGTAATGTGTGCTAGGCAAGTGCACAGACCATGGTAGACCCCAGCCCTCTTACCTGTTATTCCTTCATTTAAAGATAAGGTCCTGCTTTGTATCCTAGGCTGGCCTCCAACCCACATCCTGTCTTAGGCTCCCAGGTGCTAGTTGCTGGGATTACACACATGAACCACCACTTATCATAGACACTTGTTACTCTTCCCTCCTGCCAACTTTGTCCTAGAAACTCCCAGGATGTAGAAAAACAAACAAACACCACGCCTCAAAGCTTAATGTGTTTAAGAATTGCTGGGATCTTATTAAAACTTAGGGTTTTGGTTCCTACTCCAGACTCAGCATGTCCAAAAAAATTCCTCGCTCGGTTACATTCAGAGTTGATCTGATTTTAAACACCCAGGAGGTATAATTATACTTGGGCAGTGGCCCAGTAAGTCTAGTAAGTCTAGACACTAAAAGTGAGGAGATATTAACGGGCAGGCTGTATATGGTTGATACATTACATTTTGCTGACTATGAAGAGAGGCTTAAAATAGGTTTTTTACACTTTAAAATCTATAATGTATCCTGACCAGATAAAATACCATAGTCTTTTTCCAAACTCTAAATCCTATCTTCATGATGCTGAAACCTCTTTAAACCTCCATGCTTCTGTTTCTTCTTCTTCCTCTTTTTTTTTTGGGGGGGGGGGGTTGGTTTTGGTTTTTCAAGACAGGGTTTCTCTGTAAAGCCCTGGCTGTCCTGGAACTCACTCTGTAGACCAGGCTGGCCTCGAACTCAGAAATCCACCTGTCTCTGCCTCCCAATTGTTGGGATTAAAGGTGTGCGCCACCATACCCGGCTTCCTGTTTCTTATTTGTTTGGAGGCAATCATCACGGTGGCACTGGGGCAGAGACTACAGGAGTAAATGAGAAAAGGAAAGGCTCGTGACCAGAAAGTGCAGTTCACACTACACCCTATGCATTGCACTTCTGAGCTGGGTGTGGTGGCACACGTGGTTGACCCCATCACTTGAGAGGTAGAGGCCGAGCTGGTTCACACAGTGAGTTCCAGGCCAGTCAGGAGTACATAGCTGATTTTATCCCAACAGCAACAATAAGAAAGAAAGAAACAAACAAAAATCCATCTGTTTCCCTGAGTACATGCTTGACCCAAGCAAACAAACCAAGGTACCCACAAGTTTTATATACAGAATCTAGCTCTCCCTTGAATAAGGGATCGAGATTGTACTTTATTGAGATAACACGCAGGGACCGGAATCCCAGTAAGAACTTTGTTTTATTTACCCCCAAGCCTAGCATCAAAATTGCAAGTCGGGGCTGGTGAGATGGCTCAGCGGGTAAGAGCACCCGACTGCTCTTCCGAAGGTGATAAGTTCAAATCCCAGCATCCACATGGTGGCTCACAACCATCCGTAATGAGATCTGGTGCCCTCTTCTGGAGCGTCTGAGGACAGCTACAGTGTACTTACATATAATAAATAAAATAAATCTTAAAAAATAAAAATTGCAAGTCTTTCTGGAACATTCGATAGGTATGGAACACTCATAGCTTGTCAAGCAGTTGGTTGAGTGTGTGTGCATATATATATATATATATATATATATATATTTATTATTTTGGTTTTTCGAGACCGGGTTTCTCTGTGTAGCCCTGGCTGTCCTGGAACTCACTCTGTAGATCAGGCTGGCCTCGAACTCAGAAATCCGCCTGCCACTGCCTCCCAAGTGTTGGGATTAAAGGCGTGAGCCATCACGCCCGGCATATATTATCTTAATGTCATTAATCTTTCTAAGCAATTTTAAACAGTAGTTTTTCCTTGTTATGCACGTAATCAAGTCGTAGCTGAGACTCGCTAAGAAACTTGTTCTCTGATAAAAAGGGGCATGAATCACCAAATCAGAGGCTTAATCTTTACCTCTCTCCTCTAATACTGCTCCAGTGCTTGGCTGCCCTTCTGGGCACAGCTCTTTTCGGCTCAAATTCCAAAGCCTTAGGTGTGCGATACCGCCCCTCAGCAGCTTTTTACAGCGGCAAGGGTGAAAAGCCAGGTGGCTGAGGGGCGCAGGCCCTTGACAGAAGTTATAGGGGAAGGTAGTGGCTAGGTCCGGTCAAGGACTTGGACCCATCTCTTCTAGATCCCCAGAGAGGCCCCTGAGGAGAGCACACAAACGCGATACTGACATCTATTCGAGTCGGCGGATTCAGACTCCGGGCCTCCATTTCTTTTGTGTACTAAGGCAATTCCCTGGGAAGTTGTCTTAGGACTCTGTTGAGACAGGTATCCCTGATTCATTTCCCAAGCCAACTTCCAGTTACGGGGTTCTATATTCTCACCCCGGCCCCGCACCGCGTCCCTCATCCCACTGACCCTTCATGGTCGGTCAGCTCCCGGAGCACTCTGGCGATGTCTCCTTCAGGCCTCACTCATTCTTTTCCTTTCTTCGCTTTGTTCAGCGGCTTTCTCTCGTCGGGGCGCTTTTTTTGTTTGTTTAAAATCCCACCGGAAAAATCCGATAAGCCCAAGAGACAATTAACAAAGCTCACGGGCTTGCTCCAGCCTTTGACAAGGGACGGCGACTAGATTTCGGATCGGGCGCCTCTCTGACGTCATTGACGTGACGGCATCTATGTGCTTCCGTCTCTGGCAGCACATGCGCGTTGGGGTTAACTCGGTGGTTGAGCGAGGATCTGGGTTTGCGGGTCTGCGCTGTGGCGTTCAGTATGCAAGCGTCTGTGACTGGAGTAGTCGGGTTGGGCATCAGGATTAATGAAGTGCAGCGAGGCAAGCTGGCATAGAGAGGACGCGAGGGAGATTGGGGACTAGGGAGGGCACAAGTGGGCCGGGGATATCGGCGGTAACGACTGTAGTGAAGCCTAGGATTCCTTTTTTTTTTTTTTTTTTTTTTTTTTTTTTTTTTTTTAAAAGCAAGGGGCTCACAGTGTGGCCCTGGGTAATCTAGAATTTACTCCCGAGATTACTAGTCATATTTTGAACTGGTGGCCGGGGATTTAGTTCTGTTTCTGCTACTAAATACTTGTATGACTTCGTTTAAAGGTCTTTTTCCTACTAGTAAAAGAAAAAGAGTAGGTTTATTTGCTGTCGGATGCAAGAAGGTAGATACGTGTAGTTAGTGTAGCTAGTATAACAAAAGTTACATTTTATTATGCAAACGGTCCTTACATAGGTTCACCCCCTAAATTCCTAACTACCTAAGCCTATCTCCCCAAGGCTACCCTTCTGTGTGACTTATCTTAGCTGAAAGTCAGGTCCAGTCTCTAACAGAAGTTCTTGATTGGAGTGTCAGATTCCTGGGGTAGACTCTTCAGCTGCAGGACAAATCAAGGTGGCTTCTCTCCAAATGTGCAGAGCAGAGCATTGCTCTTGGTGTCTGCTTATATATTGTCCACTGGGTGTCATGGGGCTCGAGGACTGGGTCTAGTTGTGAGTGATGTAACTGGGTCCTGGTTATCAGGTGCTGCCTTGGGTGTACTGGGGTTCCTTGGCTAAACTTTTTACATGTCTAAAAGGCACCTATCTTTCTTTTTTCTTTTTCTCTCCCTTCCCCCTCTCTTTCTTTCTTCTTTCTTTCTTTCCTTCCTGTGCGCATTACATCACACCCTATTGGTCTCAAAATGTTTGCTCATGCCGGGCATGGGCGTGGTGGCACACGCCTTTAATCCCAGCACTCGGGAGGCAGAGGCAGGTGGATTTCTGAGTTCGAGGCCAGCCTGGTCTACCAAGTGAGTTCCAGGACAGCCAGGGCTACACAGAGAAACCCTGTCTCGAAAAACCAAAAAAAAAGAAAAAAAAGTTTGCTCTTTTTTAAAAAATTGATTCTTTTTCTCTGAAGACAGTGTCCCAGACACTTGTTTTGTGGTCTAGGCCGAGCTTGAAAGTGTAACATTGCTGTCTGGGCTTCTGGAGCATTAGAATTTAGTCTCTCTTATTACATCCAATCCAGAAAGCATTCTTCAGACTTGGAACATTAGTGTCTGTCATTATGATAAAAGACAAAAGTGATTTTCATAGATCTGGGACACAAAGGCCCAGGCTAGCCTTTTCTCTAGACAAGTTATTAGGAGTCTCTTAGCGGACCCTTTCAAATATCTAGCATAGCTTTGGGTATATGCCAGTGTTCCCTGTGATTCTTAGATTACAGTAAGGTGTGGGGTTTTTTTTTTGTTTGTTTTGTTTTGTTTTGTTTTGTTTTTCGAGACAGGGTTTCTCTGTATAGCCCTGGCCCTCCTGGAACTCACTTTGTAGACCAGGCTGGCCTCGAACTCAGAAATCTGCCTGCCTCTGCCTCCTGAGTGCTAAGGTGTGGGTTTTCTTTTCTTTTTCAGAGCAACAGTGACACCACAGCTGCATGCTTACTAATTTTTTTGTTTTTGTTTTTAAGAAGGAGAGATTCTAACTTTGCCATCCTCAGAAAACCACATGAAAAAATTTACCTACTAGAGTTTTTGTGATTCTTGTTTATGATAGTAAAGCACTGGACAGAGTAGTTGACAATGATGGACTGAGCAAACAACATGTGTGCTGATTTATTTGGTCAATTAAGTTTATCACAAGAGTGCACACTTAGCAGGCTGGGGCCGGAGGATAGAGAGGTTGAGACCCTCTTAGCATACACATAGAGACCTTGTCTGAATAAGCAGACAAGTGAAGGGTTTCAAAATTTCTGATTTCTAGGCATTTCTTAGGAGAGTTACCTAGCAGAAGGGTGCCCAGAATCTCTATATTTTTAAATTTTTAGTTTATGTTCATTAGTGTTTTGCCTGCAGTTATGTCAATGTGAGGTGTCAAGAACCCCTGGAAGTGGAGTTACAGACATGTGAGCTGCCATGTGGGTGGTGGGAGATAGAGCACAGGTCCTCTGGAAGAGTAGCAGGTGCTCTGCCGCGCTGAGTCCTTCCAGCCCCAAGAATCGATGTTTTTTTTTTTTTAATTTAAAAAAAATTTTTAAAGACTTCTTAAAAAGTACCTCTCCCTCTCTTCCCCTTCTCTCCTCCACCTCTGTGTGTAATGAATTATCCATAGAGGTCAGAAGAGAACTCCATTAGATCCGAAGTTACCGGTAGTTTGGAGCCACCTAGTGTAGGAGCTGGAACCTTCAGAAATACAACAAGCACTCTTGATACTGAACCATCTTCCCAGCCCCCAGAATCTATTTCTTTTTAATCATTTCACTTTTTTCATTAATTTATTTAGTTATTCAGTTTACATCCTGGCTGCTGCTCTCCCTCTCCCTTCCCAGTCCTACCCTCATATATCCCTCCCCCATTACCCTATCTTCCTCTCAGCAGAGGAAAAGCCCCTCCCCACTCTCCTACCCTGCCTGACCTGGGACATCAAGCCACAGCAGGACTGAGTGTATTCTCTCCCACTAAGGCCCAACCAGGCATTCCACCTAAGGGACGGGGGTCCAGTGGCAGGCAACACAGTCAGACAGCCTCCACTCCAATTGTTAGGGGACCCACATGAAGAGCAAGCTGCACATATGCTACAAATGTGTAGGGGGCCTATGTCCAGCCCCTGTGTGTTCTTTTGTTGGTTTAGTCTCTGTCAGTCCCCATCGGCCTAAATTAGTTAACAATGTTGGTGTTCTTGTGGTGTCCTTTGACCCTTCCAATTTGCTCAAGCCCATTCACAACTTTTCCACAAGACACCCTAAGCTCTGCCTGATGTTTGCCTGTGGGTTTCTACATCTGCTTTCATCCGTTAATGGATGAAGTCTCGTAGGAAGCTGTTATGCTAGGTTCCTGTCTGCAAGCATAGCAGAGAATCATTAATAATGCCAGGGGTTGGCTTTCTCCCATGGAATGGGTCTCAAGTTGAGCCAGCCAATGGTTGGCCATCTCTCATTCTCTGCTCCATCTTTATCCCTGCATATCTTATAGGTAGTACAAATTTTGTGTTCAAGGTTTTGTAATTGGATTGGAGTCACCTCCCTCCACTGGAAGTCCTGCCTGGCTACAGGATGTGGCCACTTCAGTCTCCCTATACCTCACTAGTAAGAGTTTCAGCTATAGTCAACCTCATAGACCCAGACCCCTCCCTCCATCCACATCTGAATTCTATTTTATTTCCACTTTTGAGTGAGACTCCACATCCTCCCTCAGGCCCTTCTTATTTCCAAGTTTCTCTGGCTCTGTGGATTTTAGCATGATTAATTATCCTGTACTTTATGGCTAATATTCACTTAGAAGTGAGTACATACCATGTGTATCTTTCTGACTCTGGGTTACCTCATTCAGGATGGTAGCTCCTAGTTCCACCCATTTACCTGCAACTTTCATGATGTTTTTGTTTTTAATATCTGAGTAGCATTTCATTGTGTAAGTGAACCACATTTTTTCTATTCATTCTTCATTTGAGGGACATCTAGGTCATTCCCAGTTTCTGGATATTATGAATAAAGTTGATATGAACATAGGTGAGCAAGTGTCCGTGTGATATAGTAGAGCATCTTTTGGGTATATGCCAGGAGTAGTATAGTTGGGTCTTGAGGTTAGAACTATTCCCAATTTACTGAAAAACCACCAAATAGATTTCCCAAGTGTTTGTAGTAGTTTTCACTCTAACCAGCAATGAAAGAGTGTTCTCCTTGTTCAACATCCTCGACAGCATGTGTTGTCACTTGAGTCAGAGTCGTTTTGATTTGCAGCTGATGACTAAGGACATTGAAAGTTTCTTTAAGTGCTTCTTGGCCATTAGAGATTCCTTTGTTGAAAAGCCTACAGAATGGGAAAAGATCTTCACTAATCCAATATCCGAGAGAGGAATATATCTATATATGTATATATCTCCTTTATATATATCCAAAATATGTAAAGAACTCAAGAAATTAGACACTAACAAACCAAGCAAACCAATTATAAAATAAGGTAGATAAGGAAACAGAATTTGTGTTTTTAAAGAATATTCTCAGGTGAGGTGTTTTTATGTAAGAGTGGAGTCCCCTTACAGGTAAAGTAGTCACAATTTATAGGATGGTTATTAAAATACTAGTAAATGAACTCAAATCTGTATAGAAAAAATATGCAAATACATCAAAAGCTTTTACAAATGGGTGGGGAAATAATTTTGTTTTGCTTATTTAAAAAAAACTTTTTGAGGATCATGACACCTTAATTTTTTTTCTTTTTTATAGCAATCAACGGTAAACTTCACATCATGAAATGCATGTATTTTTCTATGAGTGAATCTGAAAGTTCTGTGAGAATTTGCAGTTGAGTGACACAGTGGTGAGCCCACCTATGTCCAGGAACTTACTATGGAAAACCTGAATGTTGAGTGACACAGTGGTGAGCCCACCTATGTCCAGCAACTTACTATGGAAAACCTGAACGTTGAGTGACACAGTGGTGAGCCCACCTATGTCCAGGAACTTACTATGGAAAACCTGAACGTTGAGTGACACAGTGGTGAGCCCACCTATGTCCAGGAACTTACTATGGAAAACCTGAACGTTGAGTGACACAGTGGTGAGCCCACCTATGTCCAGGAACTTACTATGGAAAACCTGAAGCAGCATTTGGTGAGATGGCTCAGCAGGTAAAGTTGTTTGTCACCCAAATCTGACCACCTGAATCTCATCACCAAGTTCCACCGTGACTGAGAAGGACTGACTTTAGAGAGTTGACCTCTGACCTCCAGACTCATGCTGTAGCATGTGTGTGCCGGCATTCACACAGGCATGCCTACTCCAGTCAGTTCCAGTATGCTTCTAGAGCTAACATTTGTGTAAGTTCTCTCCCTTTACTATGTGTGTCCCTGACGTTGAACCCTTGTCATCAGGCCAGGGGGCAAGCACATTTACCCACTGTTTTAGTTAAGGTTTCTATGCTGTGATGGAACACCATGACCAATCACCACATAGGGAGAAAGGGGTTTATTACTCTTAAGTATCCCGAGTCACAGTTTATGCATGGAAGCCAATGCAGGGACTCAAAACTAGGAAGGAATCTGGAGGCAAGAGCAGATGCAGAGACCACTGCTTTCTTAGCCCATTTTCTATTCTTATTAAAGATTTATTTATATAGTTTATATATTTGAGTGCTCTTTTTTTTTAAAAAGATTTGTTTATTTTATGTATGTGAGATACACTGTCACTCTCTTCAGAAACACCAGAAGAAGGCATCAGATGCCATTACAGATTATTGTGAGCCACCGTTTGGCTTAGATCTTAGCTCGGGATCTCTGGAAGAGCAGCCAGTGTTCTTAACTGCTGAGCCATCTTTCTAGCCTGTTTTCTTATAGACCCTAGGTCAACCTGCCCAGGGACTGGACCATCTAAAATGGACTGGGCCCTCCCATAGCAATCACTAATTAAGAAAATGCCCTGCAGGTTTGCCTTCAGTCGAGGCATTTTCTTAATTGAGACTCCTTGCTCTCAGATGACTTCAGCGTATTTCCAGTTGATATAAAACTAGCACGCACACCCACTGAACCGTCTTGCCAGCCCCTTAGTTTTTCTCTTGCTGCTGAGACACCATACCTGTCAGAGACAAGTGAGGAAAGGAATATTTTGGCTGGTATTCAGCGATCTGCAGTGTATAGCAGCAGGCAGGCACCGCTGAGTTGCTGAGTCAGTGGTAGCTTGGTGTGTGGCAGTGGGTGCTCATATCATAGCTGACCAGGAAAAACAGAATGGGGAGAACCATGTCTGGACCTTAAAGGATACTCCTAATTATCCACTTCTGTCAGGGACGCTGGGCTTCCTCAAGTTTCCATAGTATTCCCAAATAGCACCACCAGCTAGGGAACAATTGTTCAAACCAGCAGCCTCTGGGAGACATTGCAGATTCAAATTATGTGTTCCGTGAGTGAATGAGGTCCATTTATCTAATGACTTCTAATGTCACTACTGACTGACTGTGTGTGTTACTTTCAGTAGTCCACTTTTCACTTTTGGACAAGAAAAATCATTTCTTCTGGATTCCTAGTCAACACTTTAAAAAAAATCGGGGTTTAGAGCTGATGAGATGGCTCAGCGGGTAAGAGCACCCGACTGCTCTTCCGAAGGTGATGAGTTCAAATCCCAGCAACCACATGGTAGCTTACAACCACCCGTAATGAGATCTGACACCCTCCTCTGGTGCATCTGAAGTCAGCTATAGTGTACTTATGAATAATAATAAATGAATCCTTGGACCGGAGAGAGCAGGGACTGAGCAAGTGGGACCGACCGGAGTGAGCGGGGCCGACCGGAGTGAGCGGGGCTGACCAGAGTGAGCAGGGTTGAGAGGAGCGAGGAAAAAAAAGTTCAGGGTTTAAAAGAAATTATCTCGGAGGCAGAGGCAGGCGGATTTCTGAGTTCAAGGCCAGCCTGGTCTACAAAGTGAGTTCCAGGACAGCCAGGGCTATACAGAGAAACCCTGTCTCGAAAAAGCAAAAAAAAAAAAAAAAATATCTCCAAGCATGCAATAATAATCAGAATGCCTTGTTATCATGAGAATTGTAATCTACTAAGTTTTACTCCTATTTTATTTCATTTGTTGTCTGAAATATGGATATACACACATGCATACTCGTGTCTCAGCCTGCCCAATGACAGGCAATAGATTAGCACCACCATACCCCATTCTGTTTCTTTTGAATGGTTGTATGTATGTGTGTGTGTGTGTGTGTCTGTGTGTGTGTGTGTGTGTGTATGTGTGTGTGTGTGAGAGAGAGAGAGAGAGAGAGAGAGAGAGAGGGGCCTTTTTGTGTCTTCACTCAAGAAAGCCTTGTGTGTAACAGCTTGAGAACAATAGCATGTGAGTATTTCTCATTCAAATGTTTGAAACCAGAAGTGTCTCACACTTCAGAGTTTTCTAGACGCTTGGATTTGCACATTGGACAATCCTAATCTGAAAACTTAAAGCTGGAACATGATCTGAAATGGGTTACTTTGTATGTTGGATTGTACATTCTGTGCTTGCTTCATAGGCTGGCTTGGAGAACTCTAAGACAGCACTGCTTGACAGAAGATACCCTGCTTTCTCAGAGCCCTCCAAAGTACAAGGCCAAGAGTATGAACTTCCTGGAGCTGCCTTGCACTTGATACAGTCCTGGCCTCAGTAGAGGCCTGGCAAGTGGAGCTGGAGGTCTTAGATAGAGGAGAACATGGACACCATGGTGCCAGCATTCCTCAGGTTGGTTGGCTATTTATTGTGCTTGTGTGTGTGTGTGTGTGTGTGTGTGTGTGTGTGTGTGTTCACCATGCCATGTATGTGGCGGTCAGAAGACAACTTACATTAGTTACTTCGTTCTTCTATTATGTGAGTTTAGAATATCGAACTCATGTTGCTAGGCTTGAGAGCAAACTCCTTTACTCACTGATCCATTTTTCTGACCCCATTCTTCTACCTAATAGTGTCTCCCAAAGCCACTAAAATCAAGAGACTAACACCCAACCTTAAGTGCATAACCTTTGTGTTATGTCCCACAATGGTGGGGATGGATCCCAGGTTTCCCACTTGTTATTCAACAGCTCTACTGTGGAACTTGCTCCAGCTCAAAACTGGGCATTTCTCCTAGGTAAACCCTTTTCCACATTGAATAAGCAAGTAGATTGGCAATAGAAATTGCAGGCCCGATCACATGTGCTCCAGAGGTGGCAACGTAGTTTAATACTTGGAATTGTCAACAGTAAAGACTATGACGCACATGTGTATAGCCCAACATCAGTTTTTCAATTGCAATCCAGAGCCTTTCAACCTATGAAAATCACTCTTGAAGGCTATCTTGACCCTATGTTCTATACAATAACACTTTAGTAAAATTTCTTTTCCAGGACAGGGGCTCTGTACCTCTGGCTATCTTGGAACTCATTATGTAGACCAGGTTGGCCTTGACCTCCAAGAGATACGCCTGCCTCTACCTTTTGAGTGCTGGGATAAAGATGTGAACCACATTCCAGGTTTTCAGTAGGTTCTTTAGGTTAAATGAAGTATCTTGTTGTGGGCTGACCTCATTGAGTAATGTTTTGGTAAAGCTTCAACCCCAATAAGCCTGTGCAATAAAACACTACTCAATTAATATGAGTACAAGCTGCACACGTAGATTAGGCAGATCTATCGCTACACTACTATATTACCCAGGTATGTGTTGTATAGGCACAATGCCTATATGAGAGTAACAATATTAATCCCAGCTTTTATATCAATAAATTCATACCAATGAAAACCTTAAATTTGTGTCAAATAAATTCTGTACCAATGGAAAGAGATTATAAATTTCAACTTTCTATCAATTATAAAGATTTCTACCAATGTAAGATATAGCTATGTAATGTTTTAAAAGTAAATTTGAAAACCTATCCCTATTTGTTTATTTCTCTAACTTCTATGACATTATTATATCCTCCTTTTCTTTTCTACCCCCTTCCCCTTTACCTGAGAAGGAAGGATAGAGAGGAGGAAAGGAAAGGTAGAAATCCCTGATTTTAAGTTCTAGTTCCCTCCCTGTCCAAAGCTACATTTATAAAGTATCCCTTAAAATGACAACATATCTATAATTCATAAAATAAGCAGAACCATGCACCCCAACATAAGGAACTGGGACAACAACCTTCTTTTGTCTGCTTCCAGCTGAATTGGGGAAGAGAATCTCCTTCTGGGCGCTCAAAGGGAAATAGGAAAGTTGGCTTTGTCCAAGGAGAGCTAGCTAGCATCATTTGTCTTTCAGTTGCTCTGTGCTGAGAAAGTTCATTGCTTAGCTGGCATCCTGACTATGACAGTCTGAAAGGCTGGATAGTCAAGCTAGCGGTTCTGGAAAAGTTCTGGAAGCAAGTCTTTAAAAGAAGCAGCTTCGATGTAGTTGAGGTAGAATCAAACACGAAGCTGGAATGGAAGGTCCCGGAATCTCAGCATCCCGGAGAGTGAATCTTTGCAGGGCTGTCTTTCTCTTCTTTCTTCCTGCAATATCCAAAACTTACAAACAACATATAGTCCTGTAAAGATATTCACATGGAGTGTGCAGGGTGCACAGATTGGTTAATGATGATCAATAAAGATGACTGCCTTTCTTCAGCTTAGTTTGATCACATAATATAAACCGCAATATAACTTCGTATATATGCTATCTTAAAGGATGGTATGTAATAACAAGTCATGAGGAATTTGTACCCAATAAGCATTAATGTCTGTGTATAGACATTTTAGTCTTAGCCAGTTCCAGAGCTGTCTCCGTATACAGAGACATGAATGTCACCACATATTCATCACCTATGTTGTTGATTTTCTTAGTCTCCCTTTCCTTCTCCATCACTGAGGTCTTCAGGGCGTCTCCCTTTGTCATGTCTGATTTTTATTAACTTGGAAGGAACTCATAGCTTTTCTTTTCCTGTGGAAACACAGGAATAACCCACCCCCTAGTGTAACACATTTCCTATTCTCTATTCTGATATCAGAATATCCTTAATTTAAACAGGCTGGTTTAGTTCGGTGTTTTTTTCCACAATCCAATGTCAGCAGTTGTGGTGTTTTGTTCATTAGCATTTAAAAATTTAAAGTTAACAAAGCACTATGTAATCTATCTTTGGGGTTTTTTGTTGCCCCCTTTGGCCTGTTGTCGCTCTACATTCCCTAGTCAGACATTGGCCTTTACCACATCTTTGACATATTCCAGAAGGCATGGCCCCCTTTGGGGATTACTTTGGGTTTTCCTGCAGCTATTTTGGAGATGACCCTGCTCACCGCAATGAAAACATTTGAAATCTTGGGTCATCTCTATATGTCTAGAGGCAGCTTCTCCTATTACAGTCATATCAGGAGAGCAGTCAGTATCAGCTGTATGTCTAACCCACTCACCTACTGATGCTGACCTTGCCCTCAGTGGTCTGATTACTTCCTTCCATTCAGAGTTTGCATCTTTAGAGGCTATAGACATGGTTATTGCCTTTCTTGCTGCTGAATCTGATACATTCCTTTCCACAGCTGAGGCACTTTTTTTTAAATAAAAAGTCAGGGAAGGTTTCTTTTGGACCTTGCATGACTTGAGTAAATGATTCAAGTTTTTTCTCTGATTCTGCTACTTTGTCCCAGGCCTTTAAGGCTGACGACAGACACAATCCCAGAGTTTCTTCATCATATACAGCCTGCACCTCTACCTCAGCAAAGTGACCTTCACCGAGGAGCTAGTCTGTGGCAATCTCTCTACCTCTGCCTCTATTTTGTCATACTCTCTTCCTTGCCTCAGCTCTCCACCATGAGAACCATTGTAAATGTGTGGAGGTTCTAGTATTGCTCTTGCCATATCTTTCCACTCTTGGGGAATTATTCTATTTCTAATAGCCCAAGAAGTCAGGATTTGTTTTACAAATGGCAAATACATTCCAAAATTAGTGACACTTTCCTTAAATTTTCTCGGTTCTAACACACCCACAGGTTGCCATTCAAATTCCTGATAGCCCTGCGGATGATCATCGTCTGGAGGTCTTTGTTGTACATTAACTGGATAGACTAAAGTTTGCTTTCTAATAACCTTTGGTTGGCTTTCTCTAATTTTATCTTCTGTTTCTACCTGAGTACTTTCCTTAATTGAAATTTTAAATTCCTCCCATAAGGCTGTGCCCATGCTTCCCAGCTCTCCTCCCTTAGCGCTGTGCCCGCGCTTCCTAGCTCTCCTCCCTTAGCGCTGTGCCCGCGCTTCCCAGCTCGCCTCCCTTAGCGTTGTGCCCGCGCTTCCCAGCTCGCCTCCCTTAGCGTTGTGCCCGCGCTTCCTAGCTCTCCTCCCTTAGCGTTGTGCCCGCGCTTCCCAGCTCTCCTCCCTTAGCGCTGTGCCCGCGCTTCCCAGCTCTCCTCCCTTAGCGCTGTGCCCGCGCTTCCTAGCTCTCCTCCCTTAGCGCTGTGCCCGTGCTTCCTAGCTCTCCTCCCTTAGCGTTGTGCCCGCTTCCCAGCTCTCCTCCCTTAGCGTTGTGCCTGTGCTTCCTAGCCCTCCTTTTGTTGCTCCTCCTGCTCCTTGAGTTCCCGTATTCTCTGTTCAAGATTCTGCCTCCATAGTTTGATTTTTTTTTATATTGCAGTCCTGATACTCTGCTGTCCGTTTTATTTTGATTAATTTTAAAAGGTTGTTCTCCAAGTCTTGCCTCCAATCCTCAGTATTTTCTCTCTGCTGCTCAGTCTGATCTGTGAGCTGCTGCATCCGTTGTTCTAGCATCTTTTTCAGATCCTTTCCTCTCATCTTCATCTTCGTCTTTCTGTTTCTTATTCTGATCTATAATTTTCTGTGTCTTCAACTCTAGTGTTTCCTCTAGGCTATGTTGCCAAGTCTTAAATTTCTATTTCTGTTGTTCATGCTGCTCTATAATTTCCTGTATTTTCCGTGCTTCCATAATCTTAGCTTCTCTTTATGTTGTCATTCTGATATTGCAGCAATTGCCTTATTTTGATTTGCTAGTTTTAGTAAATTATCCTTTAGACTTTTCTTACTTTGACCTATGAAATCCTGAACCTTTAGTTCTAGTGTTACCTGTAATCTCTTTTCCAAGGCAAATTTCTTATTTAGGGCCCTGTCTTTTGAGAAGACATAGTAAATCAAGAGAATAAATATTGCAGTACCCGTAAATGACAAGATAGCTATTTTCTTTAAATTCGTCCCTGTCAAATCATTCAAAATATCATCCCATAAAGCTCAAAAGTTATTTATTGTGTTTCTCATCTTTTTTTTTTTTTCCTTCGAGATAGAGTTTCTCTGTGTAGCCCTGGCTGTCCTGGAACTCAGAAATCCACCTGCCTCTGCCTCCCAACTTCTGGGATTAAAGGCATGTGCCACCACTGCCCGGTTTGTTTCTCATCTTTATGTATCAAAAAAGTTATATAGCTCTCTTGATTACCAATGTATTACCTGATCTGGGGCCCTTTGTACCTTTGTCTCCCTCTGCTGTTCGATTTGGAACACTGCAGTTCTCTCCAATTCATCTCATCGTCTAAATGTATATGCCCTCCAAGCTTTATAGCTTATAATTACTGATCTCAAAACGTCTTTCTAGACTCCCAAATAATTTTTTTAGATATTCACAACTTGAGCTTATATCCTCAGACCTTGTGTGAAGTTTCTATCTTTTTAATTTAATTATTTGCCATGGGACATAGGTGGTTGATCATTGGGAAACAGTCATTGCAAACTGAGTTTTTAAATAAGGGGGTAGAGAAAGGTTACATCTTCAAAAGGTTACAGCTGAAACGTGTGTACCTTTTATCGTGAAGCCTGCTAGCAAGGCAAACCTGTCTCTTTTTGATAAGAGATCTGGTAGTCTGGTTTTTTTTTTTTTTTTTGGATTTTCGAGACACGGTTTCTCTGTGTAGCCCTGGCTGTCCTGGAACTTACTTTGTAGACCAGGCTTGGCCTTGAACTCAGAAATCCGCCTGCCTCTGCCTCCTGAGAGCTGGGATTAAAGGCGTGCGCCACCATGCCCGGCGGGTTTTATATTTTTTTATTAGATATTTTCTTTATTTACATTTTAAATGTTATTCCCTTTCCTAGTTTTCCCTCTGAAAATCCCCTATCCCCTCCCTCTTCCCCTCCCCCTGCTCCCTAACCCACCCACTCCCATTTCTGGTTCTGGCATTTCCCTATACTGGGGCATAGAACCTTCACAGGACCAAGGGCCTCTTCTCTCATTGATGACCGACTAGGCCATCCTCTGCTACATATGCAGCTAGAGCCACAAGTTCCACCATGTGTTTTTTTGTTGTTGTTGGTTTTTTTTTTTTTTTTGATTGGTGGTATAGTTCCAAGGAGCTCTGGGGGTACTAGTTAGTTCATATTGATGTTACTCCTTTTCAGTAGCCTGGGTATTTTTCTGCCTCCTTCATTGGGGACCTTGTGCTCAATCCAATGGATGACTGTGAGCATCCACTTCTGTATTTGCCAGGTACTGGTTAGAGCCTCGAAGGAGACAGCTATATAAGGCTCCTGTCAGCAGGCTCTTGTTGGCATCTGCCTAGTGACTGGGTTTGGTGGTTGTTTCTGGGGTGGGGCAGTCTCTGGATGGTCCATTCTTTCGTCTTAGCTCCAAACTTTGTCTCTGTAACTTCCTCCATGGGTATTTTGTTCCCCATTCTGAGGAGGAATAAAGTATCCACACTTTGGTCTTCTTTCTTCTTGAGTTTCATGTGTTTTGCAAATTGTATCTTGGATATTCTAAGTTTCTGAGCTAATATCCACTTATCAGTGAGTGCATATCATGTGAATTCTTTTGTGATTGGGTTACCTCACTCAGGATGATACCCTCCAGATCCATTCATTTGCCTAGGAATTTCATAAATTCATTGTTTTTAATAGCTGAGTAGTACTCCATTGTGTAAATGTACCACATTTTCTGTATCCATTTCTCTGTTGTGGGACATCTGGGTTCTTTCCAGTTTCTGACTATTATAAATAAAGCTGCTATGAACATAGTGGAGCATGTGTCCTTATTACAAGTTGAAACATCTTCTGGATATATGCCCAGGAGAGGTATTGCTGGATCAATTGGTAGTACTATGTCCAGTTTTCTGAGGAACTGCCAGACTGATTTCCAGAGTGGTTGTACCAGCTTGCAATCCCACATCCTCACCAGCATCTGCTGTCACCTGAATTTTTGATCTTAGCCATTCTGACTGGTGTGAGGTGGAATGTCAGGGTTGTTTAGCTTTACATTTCCCTGATGATTAAGGATGTTGAACATTTTTTCAGGTGCTTCTCAGCCATTCAGTATTCCTCAGTTGAGAATTCTTTGTTTAGTTCTGTACCCCATTTTTTAATGGGGTTATTTGATTCTCTGGAGTGCAGCTTCTTGAGCTCTTTGTATATATTGGATATTAGTTTTCCTGGGTTTTATTAAGGGACTTATTTGAGTACCTCTGTCATCTTCATATATTTGGTTTTAAGGTTGTGTATGTGTTTTAGGTATTTTAGAATATTCAGTGCCTGCTGTGGTATGATAGTTCAGCTCTAGTGGACATATCGCCCTGGCTATTATTGATCCTGGGTTTACTCTGATTGGCAGGTATCTGTGTTTGGGATGATAATGGGTCTTGGCACTAATTCCTGGATTTTCCTTTGTTGAGTATGTGCTTTTCTTTATTGGTTTCTGTTTCCTCTCTGAAGTTACAGCTATAGTGTACTCATATAAATAAAACTTTTTTTTTTAAAGAACTGAAGCAGAGACCACAGAGGAATCTTGGTTAGGGGCATATTTACCATTCCTTGCTCAACTACCATTCTTATGTAGTCCATGTCCACCAGCCTATGACTTGTGCTGCTTAGAGTAGACTGGGCCTTTCTCTATCAATTGTGTTTTACATACAGTGGCAAAGGCTAATCTCAGGGAGGCAACTATTGCATTAAGATTCCCTCTTTGCTCATGACTGGTCTTCTCCATGTTGTTAAGAGCATGGTATGCATCCATTTTTTTTTCCCTGCAGTAGTCAGTGTGGTTCCTTTGTTGTACTCAGCAGTATTCAGAGTAACACGGTCGGCAAGGTGTTTTCTGGTCTTGTTAGTTTTCTATTCATGTTTGGAGTTCCCATTAGTTCCATGGACTAGAAAAATAACAGAGGGTAGAGATATTGATGGAAGGGAGTGCATTGTAGGTGGTCTACGATGTCCACTTTCCAGAGATACATAGGCCTGTGTTCATGATAGTCTTATGAAAGAAGTTAACTTAACAGGGACCCTGGGAATATTATGGGGCTTTTGTGTACTTAACAGGGACCCTGGGAATAGTACGGGGCTTTTGTGTACTTAACAGGGACCCTGGGAATAGTATGGGGCTTTTGTGTACTTAACAGGGACCCTGGGAATAGTATGGGGCTTTTGTGTACTTAACAGGGACCCTGGGAATAGTATGGGGCTTTTGTGTACTTAACAGGGACCCTGGGAATAGTACGGGGCTTTTGTGTCTGTGCTGATTCTATTGACCTGTTATGGGTATATATTTTTAAAATTTTAAATTAATAATCCACTTCTTTTCTGAAAGGGTGTGGTCCTGCTGTGTTTCCTCCCATCCTGGTACATAAGGTCTCTGCCAAATTAGGTGCATCCTCTCCCACTGAGGCCAGAAAAGGCAATCCTGTTGGGGAATGGATACTATAGACTTGGATGTCATAGAACAAGCTGCATGCAAAGAAAGGAATGGACCTCTCCATTTCCTTCTAAACACTTGTGTTTATGCCCATATCAGTGCAGATGTTAGTCCTGCTGTAACTGCTTCAGTCTGCCTATTTGGTGGACACGTCCTTCCAGGGGTGTTCTTTGCTGATGGAGAGAGTTGCAATTGTTCAGCTGCTAAGACTCAGGGGCTGCTGTGGTGGTGAGAGGGCAGCCTATTACCCAGAAATGAACTATATACAAATCAGTCCTCACAAGACTCAGGGATTGTCAGGCAATCCAGAGTGCCAAAGATGGTGAGAATTGGAGCAAAGGAGTACAGTACTATAGCCTAGTGTTTCTACTCCATAATATAATGGCCATCCTTCTGACATATTTTAGCAGTAGTTACCTTGGATGAATGGAGACTGTAAGAAGTAATTGAATAGATCTCTGCAGTGATGGCTAGGTCTATGGCAGTGAACATAACAGTCCAGAGTCAAAAGAGCCAGGGAGTGTCCTGAAACTTTGACTTTGTATCCCAGCTTTTATGGTGGCGCACGCCTTTAATTCCAGCACTTGGGAGGCAAAGGCAGGCAGATTTCTGAGTTCGAGGCCAGCTTGGTCTACAGAGTGAGTTCCAGGACAGCCAGGGCTACACAGATAAACCCTGTCTCGAAAAAACAAAAAACAAAAACAAAAAAACACTATTAACTCCAGACTCTCGTAGTACATGACGTTTCTAGATGTTAGAGAATATAAGAAGTGGAGCTTTAACTGAAAGTAGGGGAATCCCATGTACCACTTTTATAAAGTGGTGAAGTACTCTTCCCGGCCTGCACTTCATGTGGAGTTTCTTTAAATAAGAAAACCATGTCTATTACATATCCCATGTATACTTTTCTAATTGAATGATTTAGTGATTTGCACATCAGTGTAGACTGTAGCATTGTCAACAATGTCTGTGTTAGGGCCAGATGTTGATGTACAACAAGAGAAGAGGGGATGAGAAGTATGTGGCATCTACAACATGGGAACTATTTTCAGCTAAAAAGGTGAAGGAAGTCACATTGTTTGCAGGAGATTGTGTGTAACTGGAGACAATAATATTGTGGCCAAATGTATCTAGGCCCAGAAAAAAATCTTCTTATGTTTTCTGCCATATGTTGATCCTCGATAATACATATAGAGCTATTTATGAATTGTAGGCAACATTTTGTAGAAGAAAGATGACTCAGGGTTGTGGTGAGAGGTGAGAAATGGACAGACCTTGGTAAAGAGTTAGTGTGCTCAGTATCCAATATACCCTTCAAGGAAAAAAAAATACAAGTTTAGTGAATAGTTCAATGAGAATTAAAATCAATGAAAATAATTTTAATACAAGAATAACATTTTGTTAATTGCTTTAATACTGAAAATTCTTTTCCTAAGCTTTATTTTATGTTACATTAGTCTGTGGTTCCTAATTTGGAAACATAAAAATTAAATTAAGAATATCAAAATGAAGAGATATGCATCCAACTCTTTCATTTCACTCCTAGGATGGGAAATGATGGCAATGGTCTCATCCCCATGCTTCTATCTGTGAAGTGCTGTGACCAGAGAGCTCCATCAGCTACCACTTCATGGCATTTCCTCATACCGCCAGCCTTGTCCTTGTGTGGGTCATTTGATACAGGTGTTGGGATATTTTGTGCTGGCCTTGTTAACTTTGTCTAGATGCGTAACCCTGGGTAGCAAATAGCCAGTGCTGGGCTGGAGATTATTGACTCTTGCTAGATGTTGGTCTATACCATGAATATCTATCTGCAGGCTGGAGTCAATCACCCAACAAAACCCCATTTTCATTCCTTTCAGAAGTAGAAATGAATCTTAACATTACCAAGGAAGCACAAAATACTTTGGATAGCTTAAACACACCTCATACGAGGTTATCGATTCACAGCCACATTACCTTCTATAGCCTAGTATAGCCTACTTCTGTCACTAAACAGACTTTTAGATAATTGAATCTGAATTGAGTTCCAGTTAAAAAATATATGCAGTTAAATCCTGCTCAGTTTTAGAAAGATAAGAATGTACCCTCACTAAAACGTGGCCTATTCATCAGATGATGCTGGGAAACCTGGATATCTATATGTAGAGAAAGAAACTTGATTCCACCTGGGGTAGCAGAGTATGCTTGCACTCCCATAACTCAGGCAGAGGCCTTGGAGGTGTGGGGGTGGGTGGGATGGGGGCAGGGGCTGTGGGAGGCAGAGGTGGAGGTAGTGGCTGTGGTGGGGCAGAGGCATGAGCACAGGCAGAGACAGAGAGCAGAGGCAGAAGAGCAGAGGGACAGGGGCTCAGGGGCAGAGGGGCAGAAAGGGAGAGACAGAAAGAGAGAGAGGCACAGAGGGAGAGGCAGGGGCAGATGGAGGCAGATCCCTGTGAGTTCAAGGATATTTCAGTCTACAGTTTTAGATCTAGGACAGCCAGGGCTATGTAGTGAGACCCTGTGTCAAGACACTAAAGGGTACACACACACACATACACACACACACAACCAAGCAAACAAATCAATGCATATTTTAGTTTACCTATGCCATGTGTCCACTTAGGGACCTAGGAGTGACAAACTTGGAACTGTCAGAGCAGATCAACACACACAATTCAAGGTACAGGGATAGGCAAGGATGTCGAGCCACCCAAGGCATCCTGGCAGAAGTTGACAAATGGTTTCTCAGGTAAGCAAAGTGGTCCTCTCCAGCAAAGGAAGCAGTTACTTGAGGGAATGGCCTACAGAACAACAGCCAGTCTTCGCTATTATTATTGCAGATAGATTAATATGTAGATTATTTGCAATTAAACAAAATATCTAAGTCATGTGAGACAAGACAACCCAGTTTGTAAATGATAAATAAAAAGGCAGTCCTCAAAGTTTTTTTTTCTCTCAAAGTTTTAATACAGAGCATGAACGCATAAAAACATGTGGATCCAGGAGCAATGCATAAGTGAGACTTCAGGAGACACCACCAAGGTCAATCATAGAAGGAATGACAAACATCTCTGTGGGAGTGCACAGGAAGGAATGCTGTGCTCTGCTGGTGGGGTGTGACATGTTTCTGCCTGTTTGGATGTCCCAATAATGGGACCTCCTAAAGCCAAAACCTGGCCTACCACATGGCTCAAGCAAACCATTGCAAAACTGGACATATTAGAGAGACCCTTGCCATCAGTGTTGATTATAGCAGTGTCTCCAGCACATTAGGGAACCAACCTTGGTATCCAACAGCATTGTCATGGGTGAGAAAAACGTGATGGACATAGAGAGGAAAGCATTAAGTCATAAAGAAACTGAAGCAATGCTTTTACAGGACCTACACTCATCCTGGGCCAGGTGAGCTAGCTCTATAGAGAACACCTGTTCTTACAGTGTCCTCAGGCTGAGTTCCTAGCAGCCTGTCAACCTTCCTCAATTCCAGACCCACACGTCTGATGTCATCCTCTGGCCTGTGTGGGCACTGCACACATGTGTTGTTCCAGAATGTATACAGGGGAGACATACACGCAAAATAAATATTAAATGGATGTTTTCTGAAATGGATCCAACGTGAGATAGGCATACTAATCCAGTTAAACACATCTCAGAAAGTTGGTCATCCTGATATGTTTTCTCTCATATATGGGTTCTAGATCATGTATACATGTGTACATGAAAGCCTGTTTTTCATTTCATGAAACATCAGGAAGTGCTCTGTGCCATGCAAATTATGATTAAGGGCTGGGGTGAGAGGTTTGAAATGGGAAGAACCCTGGTAAGCTGGAGTGTGTTAAGTTGACAGGAAAACCCTTAGGAAACATTCCATATCCAGTGACTAGTACAGTGAAAATAAAAGCCAAGGAGAATAATTTTATTACCACCAGAGCTATGATGAATTGCTTTAATAGTAAATATATATTACTAGAGTTTATATAATATGATGTAGTTATGTAACATATACTACTTTGTCAAACAAAATTAATAATATCAAAGTCATGAGAACAATAAATAACAAAGGCCTCTGTATATACTATGGATTAAAGAACTGACTTAAATTATTCCAGTTAGTTTTACTGGCTTAAAATATTTACGATTATTATAGAAAATTTGTCTTTTCACTTATATAAACACAAACATCTACATATTCATCTACATAGCTACATATTTACTTATACATCTACACACTTATATGACCCTTAAAGTTCTATGTATATATCTATATCTGTGTCTGTACCCCTCATTGTGCACATCAAAGGTACTATGTTACAAAGATCTGGCCAGCTCTTACATTGCATACCCATAATATTGAGAAATTTCCATATCTGTTTCCCTGTGAAGAAGAAGCTGCAGTTTCCCAGGAGAGCTACACTTGGCAGCATTCTCGCGCTCCTGTTGGGCTCGCCTCTTCATGGCCTCCCTCTCTGGCCTCTGCTCTTTTGTGATGGGCTGTGAGATGACTGGTCCCAGAATGTCGACTTTCCTCCATGGAATTGATTGGCAGCTGAAGTCTTGCAGTTGGTGTTGGGTTTGAGGTTTGGGTGGTGATGGTGCCTTGTTCCTGGCAGAAGAAATAAGCTCTCTCTGGAATGAAGTGTGAGATGATGCTCTGTAGGGTTCAGGCCTCGTGTAGGTCACCTGAGGCACAGCAGTAGACTGACTGGTGTTGGCTACATTAGGTTGTGTAGCACTGTAGGAAATTGGAGAAGCTGACTTGGCAGAGGCCATCAAAGATGTGCTGACAGGAGCTGGTTGGGATGGATGAGCTGAGTGTGAGTGAAGCCACACAGGGTAAGCTGCAGTGGGCCTGTGTGAAGCCAGGGGGAGAGGCTTTTTAGAAGCAGGTCTGGCTTGAGGCTGGTCCAACGTTGGGAAAGGCAAAGGTACTAACCTGACCTTCCCAGGTGGGGGCAGCTCGTACTGGGATGGAGATGTACACTCCTTGTGAGCACTGATCTTTGCTCTCTGTGCTTTGCCTGGGCTTCTGTCAGGACCCCGGCCCTCAGGTGGTATATCCAGCAGTGTTGGGATGGCTGGGCCTGGGCCTGGGCCTGAGCCTAGATCTTTGTTGTTGGTAGAGGTTTTCAGACCTCTGAAGGAAGAGATGCCAGTTTTCTTCTCACTCTTCTTCCCCAGTGGGTGGAAGACCTGCACGGACTCCAGCATGTGCATGCCAAGGTGGGTTCGAGGCTTTTTGAAGCTGTTTTGACTGAGCTCAGGTGGGTTCCTCTTCCTCTTGGTCTTGGGGATGGTGGGCTTCTCTTCTGCTTTGACTCTGATCCTTGACTGCTTAAGCTCTTCTGTCTTCTTGGAGTTGTTCTCTGGCCCACTTGGTCTTTCTTGTCCCCGTTTTCTAGCTCTGCTGTGCTTGCTAGGTGCCTCTTTGTGAGCTTTGCCTTCCAGATGCTTTGTGATGTTGTCAATAGCTCTATCCTTGTCCCCTGCACAGCCCACAGCTCCCTCTCCCCCCACCAGGTCCTGGTGCTGGATTTTGGCTTGAGGAGCTCCATCGAGCAGGTCAGAGGCTTTTAGGTCATTCTTTGCCACCCTTTCAGAGGAGCTGCTCATGACTCTCCAGCTCTGAAGGGGAGGGTCCCAGTCTATATCTTTGAGGGTTTTGAAGAATTGGGGAAAGTGATCATCTGCTCCCATTGTAGTGATATTGTCAAAGTTGTTTCTGGATCCAGTCTCGTTTTCCAGCTCCTCTTGCTCTTCCAGATCCATACTGATGACTCCCATGCTGGCATTGTCAGAAGCAGACTTCTGTCTTAGACGGCTTGTATCAGTGCAGTCAGGGTGCACTAAAGGAAGGTGTGATGGGTCTTGGTTTTCTTTAGTGCCCTCATAGGCATCTCGAGGTATCGACAGCTCAGCTTTCATCTCAAGCATGTTTTCATTCTCTCTTTGTTCTAGGCTTGGAGCTGGAGGCAAGGTCAGGAATTCCGAAGAACTGTACATGGGGGCTGATAATAACCTGTCCCCATTGACAGGTGTTGTTCTCATCTGGAAAACCTCGGTGGAAATATTGCAGAGTTCTGGACTCTGCAACAGACAGACTGTCTGGCCCGAGGGTAGCAATCCTAGGGACGTCTCCATGTCCACGACTGGAAAAGAGTCAAGGAAGAAGTCAGTGCTGATGAGTGAGATGCTCCCCAACCCCCATTTCATAGCATTACAGCACTCAGCCTCTGCAGGAGGGTAGGCTATTCCCATGATCTGGGCTTGAGCATCCCCAACAGCAGACAGATGGTGACTGCTCTGTTTTGGCTGACTATGCCATGTCATGTTTTCTCAGATACTTTTGTGTTTCTTTGTGTTTGTATGGTACTTGAGGCTTAGAGTCTATGGTTAGGTTACAAAATTTTCTTGATACATGCTCCTCACTTGCCTTCCCTTTTCCAATGATACAGTGATTCCCATCCTTGGGGCTTTGCTATTAGGTAGGTTGCCTGGGCCATAATTTTTAAGAAACTACCTGACTCTGACAATTTCTTTCAGTTTAAGGTATTACTCAAGCCCCCAGAAGCCTGGCTTTTTATGTGGGTTTAGGTATCCAAACCTAGTTGGGCCCTCCTTCGAGACAAGCATTTGAACAATGGAACTTTCTTCCAGCCCTGTATCTCACAGACCTCCTGTAAGCAATATGCAAATTGACATAAGAAAATGAAATATTTGGGCTTGGTTATGCTTCTCCATTAGAGAAAACATCTACATGATCTTATATTGTTGGCAATGAGTCACCTCTGAAATGCTACATCAGAAGGAAAAAGAAGGAAAGTAGCTTTGGCTACCTTAGCAATGGTACATGGTCTGTATCCTACTCTATAATTTTAAGTGTAAGAAAATGGCCAGGACAGGTGCTACGATCTGGGAGGAATTATTCCTCCAGGACAGATTCTGAGTTGCATTACTCTGGAGAGAGATTTCAACTGACAGAAAAATCCCATGTTACCAAAACAAAAAGTTCTCATTGTTATCTATACCCCAGAGTAGTAGTTCAAGGAGCCAGTAAAAGTGTGCAGGTATGTGATACTGATTAATTTGTGTTGTACTGACTAACTTGTACCATGTGTGAGTGTGGTGTGCTCCTGGACACCACTGAATGCAGGATGGTTACCACTCACTGTGGCCTTGCATGCTCTATCATTATTCAGTCTGAAGATGGGGATGAAAAGCAGAGCTCTATTTAACCTGTAAAGACTCATAATCTCTGGCTGTGAGGAATATTCACTACCAAAAGGTAGACTTGAGCATCCTTGGACTGTTGATCATGTGCCTTTCCCTCCTGAGTTTGTACTTACCTGGAAGACTGATGTCTGGCATATTTTGAGAAGATGTGGAATAGGAGAAGCCAGAAGTGGAGATTGGTATTTGGACATTCCCTGGTTGAATCTCCTTTCCCATCATCACCATCTCTGGTTGAGGGGCAGACTCCTCGCTCACAGGGTAGGACACAGAGCTGTAGGGCTGCAGACACTGTCCTAGTTCTACAGGTATCAGATGGTCCAGGCTGTTGTGGTTGTAGTAGTACACCTGGCTGCCATCCTGGTAGGAAGGTGCCAGGCTGTATCCTTGATCTGGTACCTGTGGTGGTGTAACCTGGACAAAACTGGTTAAAAGTGATGGATAGGAAGGGGCAATGGTATTGGGATCTAAAATTTTATCACACTGGGCTGTCACAGACAGGGAGGAGAGTGCAGTGTCCTGGTCAGTGATGGTCATATTGAATTCCTGGAGTGCATCTCCCCTGTCTTTGCTTTCTGTGAGATCCCACTTGAGAACACCTGGATAGAAGAGTGCAGAGGTTGAGTTCTGGCTCTGGTCATTCAGCTCCACCAGCATGGTCATGCCAGCATGTGGGTTAAGGTAGGCTCTGCCTGTGGTCAGCTGGAGAGAAGTGCTGGTGCTTGGTGGCAGGAGCCACGCTATACTCACAGCTGGGGTGGAGACACTGGAGGTGTTGCACACCCTTCCTGAGTGTATAGAGTTGCTCAGCACAGGCAGAGAGGGCTGAAGACCACTTTCTGTCCCAAAGAAAGGTGAACTTTGGAAATTTTCTGTAGGGAGGAAGAGGACAGCAGGAAAATAGTGAGGTTGACACTTTCTAGGTTCCTGTGGGGACCAGTACTATCTCCATTTTGTACTGGCTAGGATTGTCTAAGACTGAAGTTCTCTCCAACATTCCAAATTGCAAATGAATCAATAGTACTTGATTCTTGGTACTATTCAGGATGACACTTATTTGATGAGCTGCCTGTTCTTTCTCTGTGGGCATAGAATTCCTAATTGATCTCATTTAACTTTTGCTCCAATCTAGGCACAGTCCTTCTTTGTCCTGGTTTGTCTTGCTTCCATACCTATGATATTATCTCATTAATGTGTCCTAGAACAGAAATGTTTAGAGGTAAGAGAGCCATAGACAGCTTAGGCCTCTTGCTTTGCCCTGTTCTATGCAGATCTCATTCTCTGTAGAGAGACAGGTTCTCTCTACTATATAAAGATGAACCTCCCTCTGCCTCTGGAGTGCTGTGGTCTTAAGTGAGTCCCAGCTCCACCAGGATTGTCTATATTCTATGATTAAAAAAAAATAATGATGTAGATGCTTGCAGCCAACCATTGAACTGATCACAGGATCCCCAATGGAGGAGTTAGAGAAAGGACTGAAGTAGCTGAAGGGGTTTGCAACCCCATAGGAAGAACAACAATATCAACTAACCAGAACTCCCAGGGTCTAGACTATCAACCAAGGAGTACACGTGGAGGGATCCATGGCTCCAGCTGCATATGTAGCAGAGGATGGCCTTGTTGGGCATCAATGGGAGAAGAGGCCCTTGGTCCCATGAAAGCTCTCCCCAGCATAGGAGAATTCGAGGGCAGGGAGGAGGGTGGGGGCTCACCATTATAGAAGCAGGAGGAGAGGTGGGTGGGATAGGGAGTTTCTTGGGGGGGGGGAGAATTGGTAAAGGAGATAACATTTGAAATGTAAATAAAATATCAAATAAAAATGATGCATACAGGATTTTGTGTATGAATACTGTATTTAGCTAATTCTTTCCCCTTATAACTCCTCCTGTGTCCCTCCCACTCCTTTTATAATTGATGACTTCTTATGATTTAAGTATAAATCTTAAATACTACATGTATGTCACTTTATAAATATTACCTGGTGATAAATTTTCCTGTAGCTTGCACATATTTAGGCCTGACTTATTAGGATTTGCAAACTTATTAAAAGGCTTTTTTCATGAATAAGATTGTTTCTTCCTTTGTTCCCTTTGTTAATTGTAATTCTTACAGAATGGGAGCCTTGTTTTTCCATGAATAAGATCGTTTCTTCCCTTGTTTTCTTTGTTAATTGTAATTCTTTTTTAGATTTATTTATTTATTTATTATATGTAAGTACACTGTAGTTGTCTTCAGACACTCCAGAAGAGGGCGCCAGATCTTATTACAGATGGTTTGTGAGTCACCATGTGGTTGCTGGGAATTGAACTCAAGACCTTCGGAAGAGCAGTCAGTGCTCTTAACTGCCCGCTGAGCCATCTCTCCAGCCCCTTGTTAATTGTAATTCTTATAGAGTGGGAGCCTTGATAAAATCCATCATAGCCAGTGTATACAAGAATCAAGGAACTCCTTCTTGTCTGGGCCAGTGCCCTGAGCAGACCTTGGGTGTGAACTATGCAGCCAGTTCCACAACACCCAGAAGAAGCTCCACTCCCAGGACCACAGGGTCTCAGGATCCTAGGAGCTTGGTCACAACAGGATCTCAGTGTCCCAGAGGCAGCTTGACTCCCAGGAGCTCTGACACACCCAGGATCTTAGGATCACAGGATCACAGGATCACAGAATCACAGGATCACAGAATCACAGGATCACAGAGACAGCTGAACTCTGAGGAGTTCTGACACAACCAGGAGCACAGGAAGGAGAGGTTCCAGTCAGATATATCTAGGACAGGTAGCACTAGAGATAACGAGATGGCAGGAGGCAATCATAAGAAATATAAGCAACAGAAACCAAGGTTACTTGGCATTATCAGAACCCAATTCTCCAACCATAGCAAGTCCTGGATACACCGTCACCCTGGAAAACAGCAAGATTCAGATCTAAAATCATTTCTCATGATGGTGATAGAGGACTTTGAGAAGGACATAACTCCCTTAAAGAAATACAGGAGAACACAGGTAAACAGCTAGAAGCTCTTAAAAAGGAAACACAAAAATCCCTTAAAGAATTACAGGAAAACACAATCAAATGGGAGAAGGAAATGAGCAAAACCATTCAATATCTAAAAATGGAAATAGATACATAAAGAAATCACAAAGGGAGACAACCTTGTAGTTAGAAAACTTAGGAAAGAGATCAGAAGTCATAGATGCAAGCATCACCAACAGAATACAAGAGATAGAAGAGAGAATCTCAGGTGCAGAAGATTCCATAGAAAACATTGACACAACAATCAAAGAAAATGCAAAATGCAAAAAGATTCTAACTCAAAGCATCCAGGAAATCCAGGACACAATGAGAAAACCAAACCTAAGGAAAATAGGTATAGATGAGAATGAAGATTTTCAACTTAAAGGGCCAGTAAATATCTTCAACAAAATTATAGAAGAAAACTTCCCTAACCTAAAGAAGGAGATGCCCACGAACATACAAGAAGCCTACAGAACTCCAAATAGACTTGACCAGAAAAGAAATTCCTCCTGTCATCTAATAATCAAAACATCAAATGAACTAAACAAAGAAAGAATGTTAAAAGCAGTAAGGAAAAAGGTCAAGTAACAAATAAAGGCAGACCTATCAGAATTACACCAGACTTCTCACCAGAGACTATCAAAATTAGAAGATCCTGGGCAGATGTTATACAGAACCTAAGAGAACACAAATGCCAGCCTAGATTACTATACCCAGCAAAACTCTCAATTACTATAGATGGGTAAACCAAGGTATTCCATGACAAAACCAAATTACACATTATCTTTCCATAAAATCCAGCCCTACAAAGGATAATAGATGGAAAAGACCAACACAAGGAGGAAAACTATACCCTAGAAAAAGCAAGAAAGTAATCTGTCAACAAACCCAAAAGAAGATAGCCACACAAACATAATTCCACTCTAACGACAAAAATAGCAGGAAATAACAATCACTTTTTTTTTTCCTTTTTGGTTTTTCGAGACAGGGTTTCTCTGTATAGCCCTGGCTATCCTGGAACTCACTTTGTAGACCAGGCTGGCCTCAAACTCAGAAATCTGCCTGCTCTGCCTCCTGAGTGCTAGGATTAAAGGTGTGCGTCACCACACCCGACCACTTTTCTTTAATATCTCTTAACATCAATGGACTAAATTCCCAAAAGACATAGACTAACAGACTGGATAAGTAAACAGGACCCAACATTTTGCTGCATACAGGAAACACACCTCAGTGACAAAGACAGACACTACCTCAGAATGAAAGGTTGGACAACAATTTTCCAATCAAATGGTCCCAAGAAACAAGCTGGGGTAGCCATTCTAATATTAAATAAAATCAACTTCAACCAAAAGTTACCAAAGAAGATAAGGAAGGACACTGGATAAACATTGCCCTCAGCATAGCACAGGCAAAGTAGTGGCATATGCATGCTACATGTTCCCATGAGTGCTTTACAGCTAGGTTTTCGAGGGGGAAATGTCTCTTGTAATCATAAATCAGTAGTGATTTTTATTTCTCAAATATGAACTGTCAGCTACCAATATGCATCTGGGATTTCTTTCTCATGCATTGCTTTAACTGAGGAGGTCCAGCAGTGTCTGTACACATGGATAACCATCTATGACTCACAGTTCTGATGGGGCAGTCTCAGCCAAGCCACTCTGAACTGAATGTAGACATTAAACTGCTACTTCAAAGACTTGGCCTCAAGATGCTCTCAATACATCCAGTGACTTGATATAAATATTAAAATGTATAAAGATAGCAAAAGTTATTTTGAATTCATGTGATTTTATAATTAGGAATAGAAATAAATTGGAAAGCTATTCTTTAAAAAAAAAAAAAAAGCATCAAGGAACTCTGCCCAAGAGGGATGTGACAGATTGTAAGAGTCAGGGTTCAGAGTCGGGTAGTGCCCCCTATTTATGACAGGGAACCTGTGCCCAGACAAATCTCAACAGTGCAGTTGCCAAAATAAGGCTCCGCTCAGGAAAAGACAAGTCCTTGAGCCCTTTGATTTGAAACCTGTGCCTCTTTGCAGCCTTCGCTCCTAAACTACCTGTGTGTTCCTTTAGGATGATCTGTACACTTTTGACTTCTTTTTTTTCTTTGTTTTCTAGCCCTTCATCTTTATACTTTGGATTTTTTTCCAGTTCCCAAGGCTCTGTCTTTCATGTAACATCCTCAATATTTCTACAGTAACTGCCTCCTCAGAGTCAAGTCCCCTCTTAATCGCTCCCACATTCATTTGCCTCTTAAGACTCAACAGTTCAGAGCCCAGAGCATAGCGACACTCTAATCCCCCTGAGATGGATGAAGAAGCACTTGAGAGTAAACTGTGTGTCTAGAGTCACATTCTTAGTAAAAACCAAAGCTAAACATTCAATTTGAGATATTCATTCAAATTGACATTCAATTTGTATGAATACCAATACCTATGGTATCCCTAGTCCTATATGGATTTTAAACATATATTAAAAATCATGAAAGTTATGATCAAAACCAATGTTTTAAAGTTGTGTTACTTACCTGACATGATGTAAGAGGAAGAGTAAGAGTAATCCACACGCGAACCAATCAGGATAAATGGTTGTCTTTGTCTGATCTGCTGACCAACCAGTGAGTGTGTTCAGTATCAGACAGCTCACTGGTCACTGGTCACTGGTCACAGGTTACCTGTGATGATCCAAATTTGTTTACAGGCAGCTCCATGGAAACCCCAGGATTCTACTAGGAGCTGGTAGGCTGGGAGGGAGAATGATGTCATAAATCAAGCAGTAGCCAATTGGAAGGTCATATTCTGAGCTCCAAGACAGGATTGGGTAGAGAAGATGCATGCCAGAAGACCAGCTTCATCCATGAAGCCTGAGTTGTGTGCTGATTAAAGAGTTAATCTTGGCCTGGCAGCCCCTCTTGCCAAGACTTTTAGCCTCTGAGATTATGGCAGTGCTTTTTCATTGATGAAGGTGTTTATAATGTGCATATGATGTAAAACATTCCAAAAGATTGTATCCCTTCAGTGCCCATTGTATACTCAGACAGAACCCTTCAGCAGGAAGGAGAGGGGCATATAAGTTGGGGCAACTTAGTTGAGAAACCATTTCAGTTGATCTGAGTTGTGAGCTGTCAGCATCTGTCCATGACCAAAGGAAGAGATCAAGAGCTCCACTTTGACTGTGTTGAAGGGCAGGGTTGTGGAGATTATGAATGCTAAGACTCTTCTCTTTCAGTTTCTTCTCCAGGAGTCCTTTCTTCAGTTGTTCTGACCCTGGTTGACCTCACATCTCTCTTCTCCCCTCTGTAGGCTTTGATCCTTGAACCAGCTTGATCCTGCATTCTTACATTAGTGGGTGATACCACCGAACTTCCAGAAGCAGTGGTCTTCATTTCATCTGGCAAATGCTTGTAAAGTGGGTTCTGCCCTTATAAACAAAGAATAGAGGAGCTGGCTGCATGCGTTCCCTTATTCAGACTTTCTTGCTCTTTTCCTGCCCGTATTCTGCTATTTCTGGATATTTTTCTCTCCTCCTTTCATCTACCAGAGATAGATTTATGTTCTGAATCTCACTGTACATCACCATCTACCCTCAGACTCAACAGACATTCTTGTTGTTTTTGCCTCCCTGTTTTTAGTATCATGGTTGTGAGCTACCCAGTCTGGTTGCCTTCTCTCTTTGTCCCCAACTGAAAGGAGTGTGACAGTTCCTGTAGCTTCTTCCTTGTAACAGCCTCTGTAGAATTCTGGGTTTCTCCCATTCTCTGCCATGCTTGAGTCTGAGACCCACCTAAATAGGGAGGGAGAGGAGAAAGAAAGAGGTGGAAAAAGAAAGAAGTCCTTAATTGGTATAAGATGTTGGGTTACATGAAAAAAAAAAACAATGTATGTATTTTTGTTCATTTGTGAATAAAGGACCAATCTTTTCCCTTTCTTGGTGTATCTTCACAAACCTTGTTTTTTAACCTTTTTCTAAAGACATATATGCAAATCTTGTGTCTTTCTTTGTTGTTGTTTTCTCTCCAATTTCTGTGACTCCCCAGTAGGTTCATAGACTATGTATGGATCATGGCATGGGTCTAGTACATGTTCATATGCCATCTATAGTCTAAGTATGCCTTAAAGCACTAACTCATGTGACTGTCTCTAGAAGTCTTTACTAAAAATGACACTAGAGCCACTTAAGCTGTCCTCTAGCAACCCTATGAGGTATTACAACAATCCCTGTGGGGCTTTCACACTGAGCTAGTGCTGTAGCTTGTAGCCACATGTCCGGCTCCATAGAGATGTCCCTCCATGCAGACAGTGCAATGTTGTGTAGTTCTGAGCAAATCTCTGCTGGAAGAATGTCCTTTTTCGCTGGGCGGTGGTGGCACATGCCTTTAATCCCAGCCCTTGGGAGGGAGAGGCAGGTGAATTTCTGAGTTCGAGGCTAGCCTGGTCTACAGAGTTGAGTTCTAGGACAGCCAGGGCTACACAGAGAAACCCTGTCTTGAAAAACCAAACCAACCAACCAAACAAACAAAAAAGAATGTCCTTTTTCACATGGCAACCAAAATGAGAGTCCTTCCTGACACATCACTTGTCAGATAATGGCACACATTTTCCAAGGCTATGCCTGAAAGTAGGCTCCTAGTTGTGGATGTTTCAGAAACCAACATTGACCTACTGTGGCACTATAGACCCAAGGTGAGTAGACCATCACCAGGACTGAGAGGTGGATCAGTCAGTGGAGAGAGAGAGAGAGAGAGAGAGAGAGAGAGAGAGAGAGAGAAGAAATATACTGTTACTTGTATTTTATTTTGTAATCCCATAATTTCTGTGTATTGTTTTAGTATTTTTCAATTCATTTATTTACTTTTCCTTTTATTGAAATAGATTATGTTCTCATAGAATATATCCTGATGTTAGTTCCCCCCCCCCCTCATTCTGTCTTGCTCATCCCCAGTCCCCCTGTCACCAGTATCCATTCCCTGTCTGTCTTTCAGTAGAAAAGAATATACTTCTGAGAGACAACAACCGAACATTTCCGAAGAAAATAGACTAAGATGAAGCAAATCTCTCATTACCAAGTTGAAGATGGTTACTGATGGGAGGAAAAGATCCAGAAGTCAAAAGTTTTTTTTTTTTTTTATAAAGCATCTACTGAGATGATTATGTTTTGTACTAGTTTGTTTATATGGTGAATTACATGGATAGATTTTTGTATATTGAACCACCCCTGCATCCCTGAGATGAAGTCTACTTGACCATGGTGGAATTATGTTTTTGATTTGCTAGTTGATTTGGTTTGCAAGAGTTTATTGAATATTTTTGCATCAATGTTTATACGGGAAGTTGGTCTGAAATTCTCTTTCTTTTTTGAGTCCTTTCTGGCAACCGATCTCTCTAGTTTCTTTCTGAATGCACTCATCTTTCCTCTTAGCAGTACTTTCATTGTTTCCACTACATTTGAAAATATATGTTGTGCCTTCATTTTCATTCAATATTAGAAAGTCTTTAATTTTTTTCTTTATTCCTTTCTGGCCCAGTGGTCATTCATTGAGTAGCCAACTGTTTGGTTTGCAAGAGTTTATAGGCTTTCTCTTTCCTCTATTGTTGAAACTTAGTTTTAATCAATGGTGATCTTATAAGATGCAAGGAGTTGTTTCAAACATCTTGTATCTGGTGAGGCTTGTTTTGTGGCCAAGTATATGGTCAGTTTTGAACCCCAAACCCACACAAGTCCCATTCTCTTTACCTCTCCTACCCGGGTCTCTATATCTTGTCTAAGTGTGTTTCCAGCATCTTCACTCGGTCCTTCCTCCTTGTTTATCTATTTTTTGGGTCTGTAGACTGTAATGCAGGTATCCTGTATTTTATGGGTAATATCCATTTATAAGTGAGTTCATACCATGCATGTCCTTTTGGGCCTGGGTTACCTCATTCACGATATTTTCTAGTTTCATTTGTCAGCAAAATTCATGATGTCTTTGTTCTTTTTGGTTTAGTGGTATTCCATTGTGTAAATGAACCACATTTTCTGTATCCATTCTTCAGTTGAAGGACATGTGGTGTAAGTTAGAATCTCAGAGTCATTTTGATTTATATTGCCCTGATGACTAAGGACTTTGAACATTTCTTTAAGTGCTTCTAGGCTATTTGAGATTCTTCTGTTGTGAATTCCTCTCTCTCTCTCTCTCTCTCTCTCTCTCTCTCTCTCTCTCTCTCTCTCTCTCTCATCTTCTGGAGCCTCAAGCCCCACATTAAGTGCTTTATTTGATAAGTTGCTTTGGTCATGGTGTTTTGTTACAGCAATAGAAGACACGCCTTATGGCTTTTATTGACAACACGAGTTCACCCCTGATCGTGGGTGACACTACCCAGAGAGGGCAAAGTCCTTACAATCTGAAAAGTACCCAGTAGGTTTTTCTAAGGGGCAATCTCTTGAGGGCATTTGGTCAGTGGAGAACCCTCCCTTCCCAGATGATTGTAGCTTGTATCAAGTTGGCAAAATAAAACCAGAAGCAACCAGGACATCCTTAATAGTTTAAAAAGCAAATATAATGAACCACTTACAAATGGAAAAATCATACTTGATATAGACTCTGGACCTAAAAATGGTGATATAAATAATAAATAATAAAATACAGAATGAATGGAATATAAGAAGGGCTTCAAACAGCACAAGGTTGGCCACTGTGGAACGATGGCTATTGCTTCACATAATCCTTACCTCTAGCTTTGGGCGCAGATCACATTCCCACCGAAGCTCTACAATACTTAACTGAGATGCTTGATTAAAAATTATATTTTATACCAGTGGATGGTCCAGCAGGAAGAGATGGAAGACATAGATGGAATTTCGAAAATTTAGTTGAAACATTTTACAATGATTGTGGCAGAATTAATGGAGCTAACTTGTAACCCAAGGCACATAGATGTTGATTAGAACAGAAAAAATATATATGTATTTCAATATATCACTTTTTTCTTTTTTACTTATATATTCTCTTCATTTACATCTCAAATGCTATCCCCTTTCCTAGTTTCCTCTCTGAAAATCCCCTATCCCCTCCCCCTGCCGCCTGCTCCCCAACCCACCCACTCCCCGCTTCCTGGCCCTGGTATATATTTGTGATGTTTAACATGTTTTCAAATGTGTGTATATTTGTAGAATGGCCAAACTGATCTAATTAACATTTCTTTTTTTATTAGATATTTTATCTACATTTCAAATGTTATCCCCTTTCCTAGTTTCCCCTCCGAAAATCCCCTATCCCCTCCCCCCCCTGCTCCCCAACCCACCCACTCCCATTCCTGGTCTTGGCATTCTTCTATACTGGTGCATAGAGCCTTCACAGGACCAAGGGCCCCTCCTCCCATTGATGACTGACTAGGCCATCCTCTGCTACATATATAGCTAGAACCACAAGTTCTACTATGTGTTTTCTTTGATTGGTGGTATGTTTCCAAGGAGCTCTGGGGGTACTGGTTAGTTCATATTGATGTTCCTTCTATGGGGTTTCAGTCCCCCTCAGCTCCCTGGGTATTTCTCTGGCTCTTTCATTGGGGAAGTGAATTCTCTGTTTAGCTCTGTACCCCATTTTTAAATTGGGATATTTGTTGTTTTGGAGGTTAATTTCTTGAGTTCTTTATATATTTTGGATATTAGCCCTCTATCAGATGTAGGTTAGTGAAGATTTTCTTTCCCAATTTGTATATTTCCAATTTGTCCAACTGACAGTGTCTTTTGCCATACAGAATCTTTTCAGTTTCATGAGGTTCCATTTGTTAATTGTTGATCTTAGGACCTGAGCCATTGGTATTCTGTTCAGGAAATTTCCCTGTGCCAATGAGTTTGAGGCTCTTTCCCACTTTATCATCTATTAGATTCAGTGTATTGTTTTATGTTGAGGTCCTTGTTCCACTTGGACTTCAGCTATGTGCAAGATGATAAATATTGATCAATTTGTATTCTTCTACAAGCAGATATCCAGTTAGACCAGCACCATTTATTGAAGATGCTTTCTTTTTTCCACCGTATAGTTTTGGCTTCTTTGTCAAAGATCAAGTGTCCACAGGTGTGGATTTATATCTGGGTCATTGATTCTATTCTAATAATTGACTTATCTCTGTACCAATACCATCCAGTCTTTTATCACTATTGCTTTGTAGTACAGCTTGAGGTCAGGGATGGTGATTACCCCCCAAAAAGATTTTTTTTTAAATTGAGAATTGTTTTAGCTATCCTGGATTTTTTGTTTTTCCATATGAAGTTGAGAATTGTTCTTTTCATGTCTATGAAGAATTGTGTTGGAATTTTGATGGTGATTGCATTGAACCTGTGGATTACTTTTGGTAAGAGCCATTTTTACTATGCTAATCCTACCAATCTATGAGCATGGAAGATCTTTCCACCTTCTGAGGTCTTCTTCGATTTATTTCTTTAGGGATTTGAAGTTCTTGTCATCTAGATCTTTCACTGGTTTGGTCACGGTTAAACCAAGATATTTTATACTATTTATGGCTATTGTGAAGGGTATTGTTTCCCTAATTTCTTCCTCAGCCTGCTTATCATTTGTATAAAGGAAGGCTACTGAGTTTTTTTTTTTTTAGTTAATTTTATATCCTGCCACTTTGCTGAAGTCATTTATCAGCTGTAGGAGTTTTCTGGTAAAAATTTAGGGGGTTGCTTATATATAATATCATTTCATCTGAAAATAGTGATACTTTGACTTCTTCCTTTCCAATTTGCATCCCCTTGATTTCCTTTTGTTGTCTGATTGTTCTAGCTAGAACTTCAAGTACTATATTGAATAGATAGGGAAAGAGTGGACAACCTTGTCTTGCCCCTAGTTTTAGTGGGATCGCATCTAGTTCCTCTCCATTTAATTTATTGTTGGCTGTTGGATTGCTATATATTGCTTTTACTATGTTTAGGTATGTGCCATGATTTCCTGATCTCTCCAGGACTTTTTTTTTTTTTTGAGACAGGGTTTCTCTGTATAGCCCTGGGTGTCCTGGAACTCACTTTGTAGACCAGGCTGACCCTCGAACTCAGAAATCCTCCTGCCTTCTGCCTCCTGAGTGCTGGGATTAAAGGCATGCACCACCATGCCTGGATCTCCAGGACTTTTAACATGAAGAGATGTTGTATTTTGTCAAAGGCTTTCTCAGTATCTAATGTGATGATCATGTAATTTTTTTCCTTGAGCTTGATTATATAGTGTATTATGTTGATGGATTTTCATATATTGAACCATCCCTGCATTCCCGGGATGAAGTCTACTTGATCATGGTGAATGATTGTTTTGATGTGTTCTTGGATTTGGTTTGCCAGAGTTTTATTGAGTATCTTTGCATTGATATTCATAAATGAAATTGGCCTGAAGTTCTCTATCTTTGTTGGGTCTTTGTGTGGTTTAGGTATCAGAGTAACTGTGGCTTCATAGAATGAATTAGGTAGTGGTTTTTCTGTTTCTATTTTGTGGAATAGT
>LR749490.1:4440567-4510251 GCA_902729485.2 Mus minutoides
TTTTTTTTTTTTTTTTTTTTTTTTTTTTTTTTTTTTTTTTTTTTTTTTTTTTTTTTTTTTGGCTTGGGAGGTTTTTAGTGACTATTTCTATTTCCTTAGGGGTTACAGTACTGTTTAGATAGTTTACCTGATTTTGATTTAACTTTGGTACATGTTATCTGTCTAGAAAATGAATCCATTTCATCTTGATTTACCATTTTTGTTGAGTATACACTTTTGTAGTAGGTTCTGATGATTTTTTGAATTTCCTGAGTTTCTGTTGTTATGACTCACTTTTCATTTCTGATTTTGTTAATTAGGATACTAACTCTGTGCCCTTTAGTTAGTATGACTAAGGGTTTGTCTATCTTGTTTGTCTCAAAGAACCAACTCTTGGTCTTGTTGATTCTTTACATGGTTCTCTTTGTTTCTAACTGGTTGATTTCAGCCCTGAATTTGACTATTTCCTGCAATCTAATCCTCTTGAGTGTGTTTGCTTCTTTCTGATCTAGAGCTTTCATGTATGCTGTTAAGTTGTTTGTATGGTATCCCTCCAATTACTTGTCATTGAGGTATGTTTCATGTATGCAGCAGAATGCTAGGTCCTGCTTGCATATTCAGTCTGTTAGCCTATGTCTTTTTTGGGGGAATTGAGTCCATTAATGTTGAGAGAGATTAAAAACAAATGATTGTTAGTTCCTATTATGTTTGTTGTTGGTATTATGTGTGTGTGATTCTCTCCTTTTGGATTTGCTGTGAATTGATTAATTTCTTGTTTTTTATTTGGTGTAGATACCCTCCTTGTGTTGGAGTTTTCCTTCTAGAGTCCTCTGCAAGTTTGTATTAGTAGATATATTGTTTAAGTTATGCTTTTTTCATGGATATTTTGGTTTCTCCAAAGAAGCTAAGAGATTACATCTTCAATAATACTATGTAGAGAGAGCAAACATGAGTAGGCCATGAAGAAGGCCATGAAATACCCAAGACCATCCAAAGTTCTAGCACGGCCACTAACTCCTAAACTTCCCCAAACATTGAGATAAACTAGGGATCAAGTGTTCAAATACATGAGCCTAAGGGGAACAGCAATCATTTAAACTACCACAGAGGCTTTCACCTCATTCATTCATTCATTCATTCATTTATATCCTAAATGCTGCTCACCTTCCCTGTCCTTCCTCACCAGTTCTCCCTCACCCCTTTCACCTTTCATAGGTAGTGCCCTGTTTCTGTATTCCCCTACCCTGGTGAATTGAGTCTCTGCAGGATTAGGTGCATCCTGCCTCACTGAGACCAGACAAGACAGTCCTCTGCTACATATGTAGCCTTAGACATATGGGAGCCTTAGACCAGCCTGTGTATGCTCTTTTGTTAGTGGCTCAGTATCTGGGAGCTCCTATGGGTCCAGGTTAGATACTGTTGGTCTTCCTGTGGGGTTGCCATTAATCCTTCCCCCAACTCTTCCATAGGGGTTCCCAACCTCTATCCAATGTTTGTATGTGGGTATCTGTATCTATCTCAGTCAGCTGCTGGGTAGAGCCTCTCAGAGGGGTGCTATGATAGACTCCTGCCTGTAAGCACAACATAGCATTATTAATAGTGTGGGGGATTGGTGCCTGTCCATGGGTTGAGTCTCAAAGTGGGCTAGTCACTGGTCATCCATATCTTGCTGCTTCCTTGGACTCGGGCTGATTGGCAGAGACAGACACACATGCTGAAGGAAAACAGGTGCTGAGGCAAGGCCTGTGGAGGACACATGATGTTTGGTTGGGATATAAATAGGACTTGATGGATAGTGACTGTGGCTGAGGTTCACTTGCTTATACAGCAAGCTGTGCAAGGCTTGTTGGTCTCTCATCTTCACTTGTCTTCACTTTGCTGAGAGAGAGACACCACCAAGGACTTCTCCTGGAATTCTTCATTGTCCCTCCTGCTTACTTATGCCAAGGCTGAAGTCTGGCTGTTTCTCTAGTTAGTGCCACCACTGCTGGTTCATGCTTGCTATCCCAGCTCTATTGAACTGGACTGCTGGTGTATCCCTAAAATGTTTGAATGTTTGCGAGTGGATCGAGCTGCCACTGTTAACCTGTGAAATGAACTGCCTATTTCCAGACAATATAGATGGGAGTTGCTCCAAAGAGCTTTTCTAAATAGGTCCACTCCCCCCTCCCACACCCTCTCCCCTATCTTTTCTTTTCTATTACCTTTGATGGGTGGTGGGCTAAAGGGGAGGTTAAAGTGTTTAAGAACCATCATTAAAAATAAGGTTTGACTGCCAGACACCCCACCCCCACCCCCAGAGCTCCTGGGGACTGGACCACCAACTAAAAAGTACATATGGAGTGATCCATGGCTTCAGCTGCATATATGGTAGAGGATGGCCTTGTTGGGATCAGTGGGCAGAGAGGCCCTTGGGCCTGAGTGTGTTCGATGTCCCAGTGTAACGGAATGCCAGAGTGGGAAGACTGGAGTGGGTGGCTGGGGGAGCACCCTCATAGAGGCAGGGGGAGGGGGGATAGGATAGGAGGGTTCAAAAGGGGAGACCTGGAAAAAATTTGAAATGTAAATAAAGAAAATATCCAACTTAAAAAAATTTTTTAAAAAAGGTTTGAAAAATTTAACTTATAAAGGATTACTTTTAAATTTTTTCTAACAGGATTTCTGACTTGGAAGATCTGAGGGTTTTGTTGTTGTTGTTGTTGTTGTTGTTGTTGTTTGTAGCAGCTTTCCTGGCTTTGGTGAGAAAACTCATGAGCTATTCAGAGAACTTTTAGAATTTTTACTACCAGAGAGAACTGTCTCAGAGAGAGCTGTCTCAGAGAAAGCTGTCTCAAGCAGAAAGCTAGTTTGTTAAAACAGCAAGAAAAAGCTGTCTAGAGAGAAGCAGAACACAGGGAGAGAGCAGTTTGAAAAGCTTGAGGTGACTACAGAGCCAAGAGCTATCTAGGAAGCTGTCTGGAGATCCATATCAAGTAGAACATTGGCTGCCAGCTTGGACCCATGATTTGACTTTGAGTTATTTGTTTTCCCTACTCCCAGACACCTCTTCTCTCAGAACCCCTCTCCAAGCAGAGGCTGATCCTTGGCATCAGGCCCCATGTCTACTCTTTCTGTTCCCTGCCAGTGTGTGTATAGAATTCTTAACAACCTCTCCTGCCCCATGTCTGCTGCCTGACACCATGCTTCCCACCATGATGGACTACACCTCTGAAAAATGTAATCCAGCCCTAGTTAAATGCTGTCCTTTATAAGAGTTGCCATGGTGTTTCCTCACAGTAATTGAACATTGACTAAGTCATAGGGGTGTTAACTATTAAATAAATGACAATAACCCATAATAAGTAGACTCAGAGAGGGTAGGTATAGAGGAAAAAACCAAGGGGAACATATGGCTCTCCCTGAGAGGGAGGAAATAATAGTTTTTTTAAAGGTAGATTTGGGGTGGGTGGGTATGAAATAGGAGGACCAGATGGGAGGAGAGGGGAGGATTGAGAGAAGGGATATCTGGGAGAGACAGGTGAAATTGAGGGGCATTTGAAGGTTGATATGGAAACCTAGTGAAGTGGAAACTTCCTAAATTTTATGAAGGTGATCCTAATGAGGTCTTCTATTAAAGGGAGATAGAATCCCAACTGGCCATTTCTTTTCACCAAAAAAAGGCAACTAGCACTGGGAATGGGTTGGATTCAATTGAATTGTTGGGCAAAAGGGATCCCATGTAAATCTCCAAATAACCCAGTCTAAATTGCTAAAATGAGGCCTATTGCTGAGGACAACATCCACATCACTCATTGAGCATGGAGAGGCCAAGTTGGTGCCTACAAGAGCCCTCCCCCCATATATCCTAGTGGGTTATCTTTGTTATTGTTGTTTTTTTGTTTTGGTGGTGGAAGGTACTCTGCAGGCTACCAAAAGAGAAACATGAACACCAACCTAGACAAAAATCCTGTGATTACAATCTGTTCTGTCCAAAAGACATGAAACAAAATGGTGGCACAGAACTTGTGGGAGTAGCCAGCCTAATCTGATGTGACTTAAGGCTGCTCCATAGGAAGGAACCCATATCTGATGTGACTTAAGGCTGCTCCATAGGAAGGAACCCATATCTGATGTGACTTAAGGCTACTCCGTAGGAAGGAACCCATATCTGATGTGACTTAAGGCTGCTCCATAGGAAGGAACCCATATCTGACTCTGCTTGGGGGACCGAGAACCAGAGATTGGACAGTCCAGAGACCTAGGGAAAGAAAAACAAGTGTCAATAAAACGACGCCTCATTATATTCTGTTATACTCCTAGATCAGTACCTTACTCAGTCATCAATGGAGGAGCTTCTTTCCTCCTGCAGCAGACAGGGACAGATACAGTGACCCACAGCCAGGCATTACTCAGAGAGAGAATCATTGCACACACACCTATGAGTGGGATGCCTCCATCAAATCTCTGCCTCCCAAAGCTCAGGAAGGTCCTTGGAAAAGAAGGTAGAAGGAGTATAAGAGACAGAGATGGGGGGATGCAGGCCACCAGGAGAACAAGGCTCTCTAAGTAAACTGAGCAAGATTCATCTGAACTCACAGAGGCTGAAGCAGAAAGCGCGACTACAAGGATCTGCACCAGGCCCTCTATGTATATATTATAGCTATCAGCTTATTATTTTTATGGGACTTTCGAGGGTGTGGATGGCAGGGCTTTTGAATCTTGTACTTGCGTTTGTGACTTTTTTCCTCTGTTGGTTGCCTTGTCTAGACTCCCTGTGATGGTTGTTGTTTTGTCTTGCTACATTTTATTTGGTCATGTTTGCTTGTGAACTCTGAGAAGTCTGTTCTTTTCTAATGAGAGACAGAAAGGGACTGGATCTGGATGGGGGGGGGGAAGAACAGGGAGGGGAAACTGAAATGACGATATATTATTTGAGAAAATAGTTTACTTTCAATAAAAGGAAAATAGCTTTTTTGGGTTTTTTTTTTTGTTTGTTTGTTTGTTTTTTTGAGACAGGGTTTCTCTGTGTAGCTCTGGCTGTCCTGGAACTCAACTCTGTAGACCAGGTTGGCCTCGAACTCAGAAATCGGCCTGCCTCTGTCTCCCAAGTGCTGGGATTAAAGGCGTGCGCCACCACGCCCAGCTGGAAAATAGCTTTTTAAAAAAGTTCAGACATAAATAGAAACTATTAGTACATATATGAGCTCTAAGAATATTTTGAATTAAACAAGAACCAAAATCCAAAAGTGTTTGGGACAAAGGAAGTTGAGACACAGTGTCCTTCATATGAGAGTTTTATTGGAAGCATTATATTGGGAGGGGAGAAAAGCCTTTAGTTCAAACAGCAAAAGAGTTTCTGACTTCAGGTTTTTAAAAAGAGTGTGTAAATTTCTTATCATGCACCTATGTGGCAGGAGTGAAGAAGGAAAGCATTACACAAGGCCAACTTGTAATTCAAAACTATCTTGGGTGTCAGCATTAGGGTATGGGGCTTGCTGCAACTGCAAGGTGGAAGGAGAGAACTCAGCTTTCTGTGAGAGCTGCAAGGTCAGCAGGAGTTGATGGGGTCTGAAGAGGGAGGGGGATGGGCGAGGTGTGGCCAGATTTGGGGGAGAGAGAGCTGCAGCAAGCAGTTGTTTTCTTCCAAGAAACATTTGGATGGGCTGGAGAGATGGCTCAGTGGTTAAGAGCATTGACTGCTCTTCCGAAGGTCCTGAGTTCAAATCCCAGCAACCATATGGTGGCTCACAACCATCCATAATGAGATCTGATGCCCTCTTCTGGTGTGTCTGAGGACAGCTACAGTGTACTTAGATATAATAATAAATAAAGTGGGGTTGGAGCAAGCAGAGGTCCTGAGTTTAGTTCCCAGCAACCACATGATGACTCACAACCATCTGTACAGTTACAGTGTACTCATGTACATAAAATAAATAAATCTTATAAAAAAAGAAACACTTGGACAATATGTAGTGTATTGACTTAATAAAAGCATTAGAGAAATCTTACTAGAATCAATAGGCATCTATGCACACAAAAAACCAGTTGCACACAGACTTTACAAAACTAACTCAGAGTGAGTCTTAAATATGAACTGCCAAGTGCAAGAGAACCTGGAGAAAGTAGAGGCTGAAAACCAGGCCTGGTTCACACTCCAGGGTAACTGAGCCTGCTAGGAAACCACAGAGATGTCACCTAGAGGGAAGCTTACCCAGGTGGGGGAGAGCTCTCCTAGCTGGACTGGGTCTCAGTTTGTGGCCACGAGGACAGTAGAGAGACAGCACCAGCTGTTGACTCAGTCTTGACCCTGGGAGGATCTACACCAGCTGGCTCCAGCTGCTCAGCCTGCTTCTTACTGTCTGGGTTAGAGGTGCCTTGCTCACTACGATGGGCTTCTGATCTCTTCCATGCACTCCTCACAAGACAGGGCAGCTGTGTTCAAAGCACAATTTGCTCCTGCCCTGCCTCACTCTTAGAGTCAAACCCACACTTGGCAGACAGGATGAGCCAGCCCTTCACTGTTTCTTGGCATTTGTGACTGGACCACATGGCTGCATATCCGATTGGCTATAGAAATCAGGGTGACTGGAGCAGCATTCTCAGGGAAGAAGGGACGGAACATCTTTGAGTCAGTGGCTGGCATGACAGGCTCATAACTGGCCTAGAGCCGGGCGTGGTGGCGCACGCCTTTAATCCCAGCACTTGGGAGGCAGAGGCAGAGGCAGGCGGATTTCTGAGTTCGAGGCCAGCCTGGTCTACAGAGTGAGTTCCAGGACAGCCAGGCGATACAGAGAAACCCTGTCTCCAAAAAACCAAAAAACCAACAACAAAAAAAGGACACTCATATTATTAACTTTAGAATTAAAAGTAGAATTGGATGTGGTGGTTGCCAGGTCCTAAAGAAACCTGGAACAAATCTCACTCTTTACCTGGGGCTCCTCCCAGCACTCCTCACCTTGCCCACTACCCTAAGCTTCTCCAGGCCAGGGGCTGATCCCCGACCCCAGCTTCTGTTTTCTATATAATTCAGCCATTTCAGGCATGCACTCTCTTAGTCTTTTGATTCTTGGCTGCTCTCTTGGTCCACTTGCTCTCTCTTTTCTTCATTCTTTCTCTCTTCTCTTCCTTCCCCACCCCAATGTTACAGTTCAGGTTGGATTCTTCCATATGCCTCTGGTTATACTCTATCTTGTATCTAAAATAAAATCCTTCCTCCTCAACCATGTCTTCAATGGTGAGCTAAGCACTTGAAAGGAAAAGCAGTCTAAACATCTCATGCTGTATTATTACAGACAGCCGTGTGCAGTGCCTCTTCACTGTATTGTATATTCACTGTAATGTATACAGAAGAATTCACAGTTCAAGCCAGTAGTAGTAGAAATCTGTTCCTCTCAACCCAACTTTTGAGAGGCTGAAGCAGGATTGCCAAGAGTTGGATGTGAATCTGGCGATATTCTGAATTCCAGAGTGAGACGCTATTCCAATGAAACAAAAAACTTAACATACCTTAAGCAGAAGCCACTCACTGTCACCATGACGATAGGACAAGCTAATAACTAGCAGGTGATCTTCCTGAGATTAACGTCTATTAGGGAACTCCCATAAGCAAGGCCCAGAAAAAAATCATTTTAGGAAAGATTTCTGCTATTAATATGATTTTCCAATTATTATTAAACATATATAACTATCACTAGGTATTAGCAGAAAGGGTGCTTTTGAGCAGATCTCTGCAGATCTACAAAGATGTACTATCTTGTATATAGTGATGCTATATAGACAAATGGATGACTTCTTTTTTTTTTCTTTTTTTTCTTTTTTTGTTTTTCGAGACAGGGTTTCTCTGTATAGCCCTGGCTGTCCTGGAACTCACTCTGTAGACCAGGCTGGCCTCGAACTCAGAAATCCGCCTGCCTCTGCCTCTGCCTCCCAAGTGCTGGGATTAAAGGCGTGCGCCACCACGCCCGGCTAAATGGATGACTTCTTACATCTTAATGATGATCCTATAAGAATTCCTAAGATTATATCAATATTTATTAAGCTCTTTTATAGTGGGACTGCTATTAGGTCCTTTTCTGATAGTCAGTACCGCATCGAGAACTCTAATAACTCTGCCAGGCTCCCGTGTGTCACCAGTTAAAGGCTCTGAGATAGTAACCAGACTTTCCCTACTCAAGAGCACATTCCAAGAGGCTGTAAAACCATTAACCAAAGGTCATAAAAAGGGAACTAAGGATTTATTATAGGTGCTAGGACAGAAGATAAAATATTGACTGGGTTTATCTATACAAAACTTCACTAATAACTTAGCTATGTTTTTTAACTCTCAGTGAACCTGGTGCTGTGACAGGTGATGAGTTTAGCCCAATAATTACTTCTAATGGATATGCATGTAAAACATTCTCTGTTGTAAACTTCTATTTCAATTTATGATTTGAATTTTATGTGTGAACTTGTGATGAACTTTTAGCATGTTATCATGTATTCTGAAAGATGTAAAAGTAATGAGGACAAAGACAGGAGTTGAATTTTTCCCTTATCCCCCCTTTTTATTATTTAAACAATTTTTATTAGATATTTTCTTCATTTACAATTCAAATGCTATCCCGAAAGTCCCTTATACCCTCCCCCACCCTGCTCCCCAACCTACCTACTCCCACTTTCTGGCCCTGGCATTCCTCTGTATTGGGGCATATAATCTTTGTAAGACCAAGTGTCTCTCTTCCCAATGATGGCTGATTAGGCCATCTTCTGCTACATATGCAGCTAGAGACAGGAGCTCTGGGGGTACTGGTTAGTTCATATTGCTGTTCCTGCTATAGGGTTACAGCCCCCTTCAGCTCCTTGGGTACTTTCTCTAGCTTCTCCATTGGGAACCCTATGTTCCATACAATAACTGACTGTAAGCATCCACTTCTGTATTTGTCAGACACTGGCATAGCGTCACAAGAGACAGCTATATCAGGGTCATGTCAGCAAAATATTGCTGACATATGCAATAGTGTCTGTGTTTGGTGGTTGATTATGGTATGGATCCCCAGATGGGGCAGTCTCTGGATGGTCCTTCCTTCTGTCTTAGCTCCAAACTTTGTCTCTGTAACTTCCTCCATGGGTATTTTGTTCCCCATTCTAAGGAGGGATGAAGTATCCACACTTTGGTCTTCCTTCTTCTTGAGTTTCATGTGTTTTGCAAATTGTATCTTGGGTATTCTAAGTTTTGGGGCTAATATTCACTTACCAGTGAGTGCATATCATGTGAGTTCTTTTGTGATTGCGTTACTTCACTCAGGATAATATCCTCTAGATACTTCTATTTGCCTAAGAATTTCATAAATTTATTGTTTTTAATAGCTGAGTAGTACTCCATTGTGTAAATGTACCACATTTTCTGTATGCATTCCTCTGTTGAGGGACATCTGGGTTTTTTCCAGCTTCTGGCTATTATAAATAAGGCTGCTATGAACATAGTGGAGCATGTGTTCTTATTGCCAGTTGGAACATCTTCTGGATATGCCCAGGAGAGGTTTTGCTGGATTTTCCAGTAGTATTATGTCCAGTTTTCTGAGGAACCGCCAGACTGATTTCCAGAGTGGTTGTACAAGCTTGTAATCCCACCAGCAGTGGAGGAGTGTTCCTCTTTCTCCACATCCTCACCAGCATCTGCTGTCACCTGAATTTTTGATCTTAGCTATTTTGACTGGTGTGTGGTGGAATCTCAGCGTTGTTTTGATTTGTACTTCCCTGATGATTAAGGATGTTGAACATTTTTTCAGGTGCTTCTCAGCTATTCGGTATTCCTCAGTTGAGAATTCTTTGTTTAGCTCTGTGCCCCACTTTTTAATGGGGTTATTTGATTTTCTGGAGTCCACCTTCTTGAGTTCTTTGTATATATTGAATATTAGTCCCCTATCGGATTTGGGATTGGCAAAAATCCTTTCCCAATTTGTTGGTGGCCTTTTTGTATTATTGACAGTGTCTTTTGTCCTACAGAAGCTGAAATTTTATGAGGTCCCATTTGTCAATTCTTGAACTTACAGCACAAGCCATTGCTGTTCTGTTTAGGAATTTTTCCCCTGTGCCCATGTCTTCGAGGCTTTTCCCCACTTTCCCCTCTATAAGTTTCAGTGTCTCTGGTTTTAGTGGAGTTCTTTGATCCACTTAGACTTGAGCTTTTTGTACAAGGAGATAAGAATGGACCAATTCCCATTCTTCTACATGATAACAGCCAGTTGTGCCAGCACCATTTGTTGAAAATGCTGTCTTTTAATCACAGAATAGCCAATGCCCTCTGAATATCTCTATGGAATGTCTCAATGCCCCAGGAGGTTGCCTAAGGTAGCACATGACTTACCTCCCCCTTCCCCCCCTTGTCTCTTAAAGTTAGCTACCTGGGTATCTTGCTGATGTTTAAACTAGCCAATCATGTGAAACCGCGCCAATTTCCCCAACCCCCCTACCCCATTGTTATAAAAGCTCCTAATTTTCGAGCCACGAGGTCGACCCCCCTGTCCCCTGCGTGGGATACGGGTTGTCCCGGAGCTCCGATTAAAAATCCTCATGCTTTTTGCATCAAAAAAAAAAATGCTGTCTTTTTTCTACTGGGTGGTTTTAGCTCCCTTGTCAAAGATCAAGTGACCATAGGTGTGTGGATTCATTTCTGGGTCTTCAATCCTATTCCATTGATCTATCTGTCTGTCACTGTACCAGTACCATGCAGTTTTTTTTTTTTTATCACAATTGCTCTGTAGTACAGCTTAATATCAGGCATGGTGATTCCCCCAGAGGTTCTTTTATTGTTGAGAATAGTTTTTGCTATCTTAGGTTTTTTATTATTCCAGATGAATTTGCAAATTGCCCTTTCTATCTCAGTGAAGAATTGAGTTGGAATTTGATGGGGATTGCATTGAATCTGTAGATGGCTCCCTTACCTCCCTTTTATATTCACTTCATTTCCCCCCTTTTCTTTCCTTTTTTTCTTCTCAAAATTTATTTAGTATTATAAATAAGTACACTGTAGCTGTCTTCAGACACACCAGGAGAGGGCGTCAGATCTCATTATGGATTTGAACTCAGGACGTGTGGAAGAGAAGTCTGTGCTCTTACGCATTGAGCCATCTCACCAGCCCATTTCCCCCTTTCTTAGAGTGCTTTCATAGGAAACATTTTACAACTTAGTAAATGTTTTACTCATAAAATTCTTTTTTTTTTTTTTTTTTTTTTTTTTTTTGGTTTTTTTGAGAGAAGGTTTCTCTGTATAGCCGTGGCTGTCCTGGAACTCACTTTGTAGACCAGGCTGGCCTTGAACCCAGAAATCTGCCTGCCTCTGCCTCCCAAGTGCTGGGATTAAAGGCATGCGCCACCACACCCAGCTACAAAATTCTTTTAAAAATTGTGTGTTTTGTATACTATGTTCAGAGATAAAAAATTAATATAAAATGTGCACAGATGCACAGGGCAAATCAAACAGAAATCAAATGTATGCAAACTTGTGACAGTCACTGCAACATCTCATTATATAGTACAAAAATCATTGTGGGGGGCTGGTAAGATTGCTCAGCAGTTAAGAGCACTGACTGCTTTTCCAAAGGCCCCGAGTTCAAATCCCAGCAACCACATGGTGACTTACAACCATCTGTAATAAAATATGATGCCCTCTTCTGGTGTGTCTGAAGACAACTACAGTGTACTTACATATAACAATAAATAAATCCTTTTTTTTTTTTTAAAGCATTGTGTTCCCCAAATGTGGAAAAATTCCCAAATCCAAAATGTACCTAAACACTTGAGATAAGGTATGCACATACCACCTCTCTCAGGTGTGACCACAGGTGGAATAAATGTGTCATCTGGACTGTGACTTAGCTCAGTGGGTAAAGTCACTTGCAGCCAAGTCTGTAGCCTGAGTTGGATCCAATCCCCAGGGTCCACATGGTGGAAGGAGTCATCCTTCAGGTTGTCCTTTACACATGTGCACATGTACACGTGTACTCATCCAATGCACATTATAATTATATAATGCACCTATATGTATATATACACATATGAACCTTTAAAATACAAAAGCATCTAATTTTTCCCACACTAAACTGGCTTTGCACTGTGCATTCTTCATTGTTCAGGGGCATGGGCAGGATGGAAAGGTATCCCTGTGACGGACAGCCTATACAGACAATATTCACACTCCATGACTGGTATTCACTTTATTACATACATGTCATTTCCACCGACTTGTCATTCTTTTAGTATCCATGGCAACAGAAGTTGCATCTCTCAACAGGTGTGCAGAAACTCTTCAAGTGGCCCACCTGGACCCTCAGATGCCACAGCTCTACAGCATCTGCACCACTACAGCATGTCTGCTGGCACTTTGCCCTGGTCACATCTGGCATTTGGTGTCCTTAGACCAGGAATGCCAACCAGGCTCATACCACATGCCACACGCTTAGAAACCCAGGTGCCATCAATGAGAACTAGCAACATCTACCATAACAGTCCACTGCATGGATGTGGGACAGGCTATATGTGTTGGAGACCTGTGTTCTGGGTCCTGCCCTTGCTTCAGGTGGTTTGGAGCAGCACTGTGGGAACTTGTGTAGTGGTCCACAGGCAGGAGCTCCCTGTCCCAGCACTGTGGTGTGAGGACAGATGCCGCAATGGGGGTGTGAAGGGGACCATCCTTCCATGGCCTTCACCCAGAAATGACCTCAGCATGTCAGCCTACAATGTTGCCTTCTAAACAGGAATGGAAACTACCGAAAACCAAAACCCAGTGAAAGGACAGCCTGAGTTTAATCAAGTTTCAGAAAGCCTGGCCTCAGCAGATGTACCAGCCAGGTGTAAAACATTCTAGAAAACACGGAGGGAAGCAACACAGCTAGCCTGGCCTCCTGCCTTTTGCACCAGGGGCAGGTTACTTGGTCCAGCTGACTTTGGGAATGTCATAGTACTCAGTGAGTGTGTCCAGGTGTTGGTTGAAGTCCTCCACTCTCTGCTTGTGGGTTTTTGACGCCTTCTTCAAGATTCTTTCCATTTGCCGCTTCTCCTGCATCTTTTCGAAGGCTGCCTGCGCTGGCGTGCGCTTGTCCAGGCAGCGCCTCTTCTCCAATTCCTCACACTTCTTGCTTGTCTCCATGGTCTTCAGCATCTCAGCCTTGTCTTTGTCCTTCTTCTTCTTCTTTCGCTTTGTCACGCCAAGCTCTGCCACGCCTTTCAGCTTTAGGGGACCCTTCTGGACTTGCTCATAAGCCTCCATAGCACTCGCTGCCAAAATCACTTCAAAGTGTCCCTTTTTCTTGCTTTGACTAGGAGGTTGAAAGTTAGAGCCCAAATGTTCCTGCTGAGATAGAACAAAGCCACATTACTTAATCCCCCCTCTGTTAGGCTACAAGTTTCAATCGCCTAAGCCAGCAGCTTTTTAACCCTCTGAAAGAGCAAGAAAGTTTTTAGGACTTTTTAGAAGGCATCAGCATTTCAGTATCTTTAGAGAGTGAGAATATCCAGAGACCATCAGTCTTTAAAACCACACCAGAGTCCTACTCTGTGTCCAGTTTCATCCCGATCCAGGCTGGGAGGTTCCCGGCAACTCACTAGAGTTCTACTGTGACCAATGATTTGTGAATCAATTAACAACTCTAGGTCCTTGTGAGTCTGCACTGAGTCTTCCATGTATAAGTATTTATTATATTTACCAAAAAGAAGATAGCATTCTCTAGTTCTCTTCGGTAGAAATAGCCTTCCCCCACCCCTTCTGATTTCCATTGAACTTATAAATTTCTTTGCTTTTTTTTTTCCATTTTATTTAATGTGTATGTGCATGTGAGCATAAGGTGTGTGATGGCTAATCATGGCGGTTGGCTTTACACACCTGGGAAGAGGAACAATTACACAATTAGCCTATGAGCTTGTCTGTGGGGCCACTTTTAAAAATGATAATTGATTTAGAACAGAGGTAGTAGCATCCCTAGGCTGATGGGCCTGGGTTGTATAAGAAAGGTAGCTGACTGTGATCTGGTCAGCAATCCAGTAAACATCATTTCTCCATGGTTTCTGCTTTAAGTTCCTGCCCCAGTGGAGCCCCACTTGTATTTAGTCAGCGTTCTCTAGAGTCACAGAACTCATGAAATGTCTCTCTATATTAAGGGAACTTGTTATGATGACTTACAGTCTGTAGTCCAACTCCCCAACAATGGTCGGCTGTGAATGGGAAGTCCAAGGATCTAGTAGTTGCTCAGTCCCACGAGGCTAGTTGTTTCAGCTGGTCTTCTGTAGAAGTAGGTTCCAACAGATGTGCTGGCAAGTAAGTGCAAGCAGGCAAGAAGAGTGAACCTTCCTTCTTCCAATGCACTTAAATAGGCCTCCAGCAGAAGGTGTGGCCCAGATTAAAGGTGTGTACTACCCTGCCTTGATCTGGTACTTGTTTTGTCCCAGGCTGACCTTGAACTCAGATATCTCCTTGCCTTAGTCTCCTGGGATTAAAGGTGTTTACTACCTTGCCTGGGTGTAAGCTTTTCATAGCCAATATGCACCATGCTAAGATTCAGGTCAGAAACTTGTGTCTTCCAGCCTCAAGATCTGGATCACAGGTGAACCCTCCAATTCTGGATATATAGTCAAGTTGACAACCAGGAATAGCCATTACACCACCTTGAGGAATGCATCCCTGCAGTTGTCTGGGCAGGCAGGTTAACTCAACCCATGAAGAGAGGAGAATGAAAATAGTTTACATTGACTTCAGCAACCTGGGCCAGACTCAGTGAGCCTAATATTAGGTGGTTCATTGTTAGCATATTTTAAACACCATAGTTTGGGGGAAAGCTTCCTTCCAGGAAACAATCATTCCAGATCTAAGTGCACAATACAGCTGAAGGTTTTACTATATAGAAACTCCTTTACAGAGTACGTATGACCATAGGGATGGGTTCTACAGCTAAACACCCTAAGAATCTTGTGTGGTCTTCGATCAATAGCATAGAGGTTAGCAGGCCATAAAATACATGTGACATTCCCGCTAAGGGTGGGTTTTATTAATTAGAAGTAATGGAGGGAGAAATGTTATGAAATAAAATCTTGCAGGATTTGGGTAAGGTCTGCCTCTTTAGCAAAAAGTGAGTTTGGTCTGCCTCCACAGACAACACAAATGTCACCAGATCATTAACAATATCCACTTTAGCCGGGCGTGGTGGCGCATGCCTTTAATCCCAGCACTCAGAAGGCAGAGGCAGGCAGATTTCTGAGTTCGAGGCCAGCCTGGTCTACAAAGTGAGTTCCAGGACAGCCAGGGCTGTACAGAGAAACCCTGTCTCGAAAAAACCAAAAAAAAAAAAAAACCCAAAAAAACAAACAAACAAACAAAAAAAACAATATCCACTTCTAGTCTTCTGGGTTGGAAAGCAAGCATTTTTATCTTTTCCATTGAGGAGAGAACCCTGTGTATTTAACATTCCTGGCTTCCTAATGCTCTGTGGGTGCAAGAACTTTTTTGCGCCCAACATGTCCTGACTTCCCTTAAAGACAGACTTTAAGTTATAAGCCAAATAAAACCTTTCCTCCTTGAATTGCTTTTGGTCAGTGTTTAAGCATAGCACCAGAAAAGCAATCAGTATGGCTATCACAGAGCACATATGGAGGTCAGAGGCCAGCTTTTGAGAGTTGGTTCTTTCCTTATAGTATCTGGGTTCTAGGAATGGAACTCAAGTTATCCAACTTGGTGGAAAACTTCTTTACCCAACGAGGCATCTTTATGGCTTTACTTTTAAATAATAAACAAAACTGTGCTATTTATGAACAACATGGCCAAATAACATCATTCATATTTTCAGATAACAAATTCAGAAGTAATCTAGTCTGTGTGATATAATTTTATTGCTGCCCTTGAATATGGATTAAAACAGAATCAACATCAGGTAGAGTAACACATTAACTCTAAATTAACTCTTAGTTACAGAAATGTTCAGGCTTTATAGAGAGACTACTACAAGTTCAAGGTCATATCTAGCTCTGTAACTTGCTGGGAACTCTGAATGATAACACACTGAGCCAAAAAGAAGCTGGAGGGATGGTTTAAAGAGTAAGAGTGAATCTCCAAGTGTGAGACTCTGAGTCTGGATCTCTAGCATCTACAGAAGAAAGTTGAGGGCTATGTAGGGAGAGATGGGGGAATCATTGGGGTGGGCTGGCTGCCATTTTTCTCCAGGTTAAGCAAGAAACTTTGTCCCAGGGGAATAATGTTCAAGTGTCACAGAAGAAGATATTGAACTTCCTTCTCTGGCTACACACATACACATATAAATAAAAGAAAAAATTGAGGAAACAAACTTGGCCAATAAGATGATGCAGTCAGTAAAGGCTCCTACATACAAAGCTGACTAGACGATCCATGGGACTCACGTGGTAGAACGGAAGAACAACAACTCTCACGTGTTGTTCTCTGAACACTACAAGTCTGCCAAGGCAGGTGAAACCCCACAAAAACAAAGAAATAAATAAGTCGTAAAAACGACAAAAAATAAAACAAAAATCTGCTAACTAAATGAAAAGAACAAAACAAAAGCAAAAATCAGTTACTATTGAGTTGTTCGCCAGAGGCAAAGAAATTCCTTTCTACATGAGTGCAGAATGGTTACTTTCACTCCATGGGGTTGGAGTGCTGGCAGCTCAGAGAGCATGCTGTGACCTGTCTAGCATTTGTTGGCCACTGGAAAGACACCCACCCCTACAGCTCCTTTCTCCTATCACTCAGGAGAGCAAGGCCTGAATCCCTGTCCAATCAAAAGCACTGTTATAGGAGGATCCAATCGGATTCCCTGAGAAAGTAGGAGGGCGGGCTTTGAACGAAGGTTCTTTTTATCCCCGCCCACTTACCACTACCCACCCACTACCATCCCGGTTGGGATCTGTCAGGCGCTTCTCGATCTTGGTACCTGCGATTCTCTACCTCTTTCTGTCGTCAGTGTTGATCGCTGCTGAGGGAAGCTCCCTAATTAGGACCCAGGTGTCCAGGAACCGGAAATGGTGAGCGCATGGCGTCCTGACCTGGGCTCAGTGTTGGCACACCGCACCTTCCTGCCTGCTCCTCCCCCCCGCCCCCGGACGGTCCCGTCCAGCCTGGCACTGGTGTCCTGCCAGGGCTGCTAGGTTTTCGGGCACCTGGGCCGGGGCGGCCGAGATAGGCTTTTGAGAGTAGCCTGGCCAGCCGCGCAGCGGAAAGCGCAGTCATCGCTGCGTCTAGGCCAGTGCGTTCCCGGACTCGCGCTGTGTTTTTTGCTGGATTCTGAGTGCGCCTCTGGGTTTGTGTGTCTGTTTCCATGTCTTTGTGGTTTTTGAACGGGACTCCAAATCTAGGTGCACGAGCGCCGGCCAGGACTATGGCTTTGCTGTCGCGAAGCATATCCTTAAGTCACTTGGTGTCTCTAGGACGTGGGCTGTGTGAATCTTCTACCATTATTGAGAAGGCAGTGGCTTATTGCCTCTCTACCTCTCCACTACTCATCTATATGCACCTGCGGAGGTGGGTCCAGGGCTAGGTTGTATGCATCTGCCTTTATGTGTCTAGGGTTGATCTGAATCTGTGTGATGTATCTCGCTGTATGTGTGACTGGCTTTGACTGTCAACCTAGGCACGGGAACGGACTCTGCTTTTCCTCTGCTGTTACTTCATCTTTGTTCAGTATCAGGATGTCTTACCGTCTGTTCAGCAGGAACGGATTTTCTGAGACCCTGGAGTTCTAGGACCTGGGTTTAAGTACTGATTGCTACTTCATTCCTGGCTGACTTTTATTGGCCTCCTCTTCCTTGAGCTATTTCTATGTCTGTCTATATGGCATTGAGGATGGAATACCTGGAGATTTGGACTAATTCTGTGCCAGGATAGAGACAGGGTCCCAGTGTAGACCAGTGTGTGGCCTTGAACTTGCTATCTTCCCATATTGGCTACTAGAGTGTCTGGGATTATACACGCACACCATCAGGGTTCATACTGGGTCCTTTTTGTGTAGAAGTAAAGAGGAGCCAAGGGGAGGGACAGACATTTGGCAGGCACTAAGGTGTTAGCTGCTTTTCTGTCCCCCCTGCTTCTGCTCATGATGAATCTAGGGGACAGTGTACGCTATGGTTTGTCTATGCTCAACCCAGGAAGTGGCACTATTAGAAGGTATGGCCCTGTGGGAGTAGGTGTGTCACAGAAGTAAAACCCTGACTAAGACCGAAGTTGGTACCAGGGACTGGTGTATTGCTGTAATAGGCCTGGCCATGCTTTTGTTTGGAAGAATGTGAATTTGGGGACTTTGGATTTTGTGAGCAGTGGAATGCTTTTTAAGTGGGGTTCAATGAGCTAGTTATCCTAGTAGGTCCACTGTGGTTCTGTATGGTTTCCTTTGAGCGACAGTGCTTTGTCATTTTCCTCTGAATTCTGAGCAATATATTTTTAAGAACTAAAGTTTGTTCATGAACATTTTGCACAAGTAATCTGTGAAGATTCTCCTGACCCAAAGTTAACAGTTTTTGTGGTCCTCTTGTCTCTAGGCACACACATCTTACCAGGATGAATTTGGTCTTAGCTTCACTCTGGCTTACCTTACAGGGTGATATGTCTTCTTCCTAGCCTATGTTCTTCCAGGACTTTATCCAGTACTAGAACTGCTAGTAGCCATGTCTTTGGGTCAACAGTAGCCTGAGGTGGGATGTGGAGCTTCCTAGGAGAGCAGCTGGGTGACCCTCAGTTGGGAGGAATGTCTCTCTAAACTCTTCATGGAAGAGCCATTTGCAGTGACCATATCTGGATTGTGACTGAATGGTGTTATAGTGTAGATTCTAGTTTTGAATACCTTTTCTAGTTCTGTTCTGCTGCTATGACAGGCATCGGAACCGAAACTTCTTTGGGAGGAGGAGGTTTATCATGGGAAAGGCAGAGCAGGAATTTGAAGCAGAAACCATGAAGCAGCAGCCGGCTGCCTTGTTCTTTGTCTCACACTCGGCTAAGCTGTTCACACAAGATCACCTATCAAGGTAATCACTGCCCACTTCAGGCTGAACCTTTTTCCTATCAACCAACAATCAAGACAGTTCCTCCCAGTCACAGCTGACTCCAGCCCCAGCTAACCCAAACCACAGAATCTTCACAATCAAAACAGCAGCCCTGATAAGAGTCTTTAATCTTCCCTCTGAAATTTCACAAGCCAGGCCTCCATCTTCTGCACTGTTCTCAACATTATCTTCCAAGCTCCTACACAACATTCCACAGAGCTCTTAATGCTAAATGAATCTTTTAGCCCAAAGTTCCAAAGTCCTTCCACAGTCCTCCCCAAGACATAGTCAGGTTGTCACGGGAATATCTGCTATGCTGGTACCAATTTCTGTATTAGTCATGGTTCTCTAGAGCCACAGAACTTATGGGTAGTCTATATAGTAAGGGAATTTGTTGATGACTTACAGTCTGTAGTCCAACTCCACAACAGTGGTCAGCAGGGGCTGTGAATGGAAGGCCAAGATCTAGAGGTTGCTCAGTCCCACAAGGCAAGCAGGCAAAGAAAGAGTGAGCAAATCTTCCTTCTTCTAAGGTCCTTATGTAGGTCTCCAGCAGAAGGTGTGACCCAGATTAAAGGTGTGTGCCACTATGCCTGGATTTGGGACTTGCTTTGTCATAGGTGACCTTGAACTCATAGATCTCCTTGTCTTTTTTTTTTTTTTTTCCCCTTGTTCCGGTCAACCCCGCTCGCTCTGCTCGACCCCGCTCGCTCCGGCCAGCCCCACTTGCTCCCGGCCGCCCCCATACGGCCACCGCTTGTTCCAGCCAGCCCCGCTCGCTCCGATCTCCGATCGGCTCCGCTTGCTCCGGTTTGGCCCCGCTCATTCCGGCCATCCCCGTTCGGCCCCACTCGCTCCGGCCCTGCTAGCTCCGGTATCCCCGCTTGCTCCGGCCCTCCCCAATCGGCTCCGCTCGCTCCGGACAGCCTGGCTTGCTCCAGTTGGTCTTTCCCGTCCAAGGATTCATTTCTTATTATTCTTCATAAGTACGCTGTAGTTGACTTCAGACGCACCAGAGGAGGGCGTCAGATCTTGTTACGGGTGGTTGTAAGCCACCATGTGGTTGCTGGGATTTGAACTCATCACCTTCGGAAGAGCAGTCGGGTGCTCTAACCCGCTGAGCCATCTCACCAGCCCCAGATCTCCTTGTCTTAATCTGGTATTCATAGCCACTATGCCTCAAGATCTCCATGCCAAGATCCAGGTCACAAACTTGTAACTCCCACCCTCCAGATTAGGATCACAGGTGAGCCTTCCAGTTCTGGCTTGTAGTTCACTCCAGACAGAGTCAAGTTGACAACAAGGAATAACCACTACTGGAGGGGTGGAGACACAAATACATACATACCAGCAATGATTGATTGACCATATGATACTTTTCAATATATTATCCATATTTCTGTGTGTGTGTGTGTGTGTGTGTGTGTGTGTGTGTGTCTGTGTAAAAGATATGTTTGTATGGGTATACTAAGCTGGCATGTTGCAACCAGAGGAAACTTCTGTAGACTCCATTGGCTTCCAGCTTTATATAGAATCCAATATTTGAACTCAAAACATGAAGCTTCCTGAAACATCTGGCAGGATATTATATTTAGTTTTTGTTGTTGTTGTTGTTGTTTTTGTTTTTGAGACAGGGTTTCTCTGTGTAGCTCTGGCTGTCCTGGAACTCACTTTGTAGACCAGGCTGGCCTTGAACTCAGAAATCTGCCTGTCTCTGCCTCCCGAGTGCTGGGATTAAAGGCAAGTGCCACCACGCCCGGCTTGTTTATTTTATTTTATTTTTTTTTACTTAAACAATTATTTTTATTTTATGTGTATGAGTATTTTGCTTACATGTATGTCTCTGTGTGACATGACTATCTGGAGGCCTTCAAAACCTGAAGAGGATATAGGTCCCCTGGACTGGAGTTGCAGACAGTTGTGAGCACTGTGAATTGAATTGAGCTCTGGTCCCTTGCAACAGCTTGTTATTACTGAGCTCTAGCACTGTTTACTTTTTTTTGGGGGGGGGTTGGTTTTGGTTTTTCGAGACAGGGTTTCTCTGTATAGCCCTGGGTGTTCTGGATCTCACTCTGTAGACCAGGCTGGCCTCAAACTCAGAAATCCGCCTGCCTCTGCCTCCCCAGTGCTGGGATTAAAGGCGTGCGCCACCACGCCCGGCCTTAATTTTTTTTTTTAAAGAAGTAACACATTACTTTATAAAATGACTGTACTAATTTTATATTCTACCCCTCTAAAAGTTATCTATTACACTTGTATGATGGATAAGATGGACTTTGACACACTCAATTGTTTCTTCCCAACAAATTAGGAGTGTGTGTGTGCCCCACTACATTTTACTAAGGTCTTTTTGCATAGGGAGGGTTTATATACTTGACCAAAGGCCCCTTCCCAGTGACCACATTACCGAGAAATAGGATGCCCCTCCAGGATCTATTAACTACCTAGAGCTCTAGAGAGGGAAGTGGGGCCTTATGTGCCTTCTCCAGTCACAGTTGAATGTTGCTGGGCCTTGTCTTGTGAAATGGGCACTGCAGGTGTGAGTTCCTGGGTGCAATAGCTGTGTCCTGTCTGACGGTGTTTCCCAGTACGCCTTCCCGTCTGCTGACTCTTACACTTTCCATGCTTGCTTCAGTGGTGTTCCCTGAACCTCGGAGAGGGTGAGAATAGATGCCCATGGACGGCTGAGCAGTCAGTGGTCACTTATTCTTGGCATTCTGCCCAGTGACAAGTCTCTGTAGTAACTGTTTCCTGCTGTAAGCAAGCTCCTCTGACCAGGACTGAGGCTAGTGCTCCATCATCTAAGGGTTCTACAACACAGTGCTAGGACTTCCCTTTAGCCACACCCTTTTCCTTTCAGGCACGTGTACTCTGGAAATCACAGTGCCAGGAGCTTGAGAGACTGATCACATTGGATCCATAAACAAAGCACAGGAAACAAATCTCTCTCTCTCTCTCTCTCTCTCTCTCTCTCTCTCTCTCTCTCCACTTCTTAAAACTCAGGACCCAGCACTTGAGAGAGTAGCACCCACAGTGGATGGATCCTTCCACCTCAGTTAAACTACTTTAAAAAATACCAAGGCATGCCAACATAATCTAGACAATTTGTCATTGAGGTTGTCTTCCATGGTTCCACGTCCTGTCAAAGTCTTCAGGCAAAACCATACAGAGAGGATAGTGAACCCACATTGAGAGAATTTGTGTTCCCAAAGCTGAGGACTTGCGGCTTAACAAGAAATATGTCCCTCCAGGGTTCCGTGTCATTTGAAGACATTGCTGTGGACTTCTCCTGGGAAGAATGGCAGCATCTGGATGTGGCTCAGAGGACTCTCTACAGGGACGTGATGCTGGAGAACTACAGCAGCCTCCTGTTCTTGGGTAAGTCTGTGCTGTGACCCTTAGTGCCAATTACAGTGTTGGATGGTAATTTTGGGAATTATTGCTGACTTTTGTTTTATTTTATTTTATCTTATTTTTCAAGAACAAACTCAAACTGTTCTAGAGAGTGAGTTTCTGAACAGCTAGGGCTACACTGAGAAACCCTGTCTTGGGGGAGAGGTTACCTGTTACTTCCATATGCTTCTTAGTAAATACTCCCAGTCTTTTGCCTTTTTCCTCTCCCCTGTATATTTTCCCCTGTTGTTGTTTTTTTTTTTTTTTTTTTTTTTTTTTTTTTTTTTTTTTTTTTTTTTTTTTTTTTTTTTTTTTTGTTTGTTTTTTTTTTTTTTGGTTTGGTTGTTTTTTGGTGTTGGGGTGGGATGTTTTATGACATATTTATATTATGGTTTAGATTTTCCTGGGCAGACATAAGGAAACTTCTATTCTATTCACAAGTATGAAGTGAGAAGTTAAGTCAAAAGAAAGGTTCCATCAATTCCAGGTTAGACCATAAGTGAACTTCCTGGGATCCTTAGGGATCAAGGGCACTCAGACAGTCGTAGCACCAAGAGGTCCAGCCCTACTCAGGTTATACCTAGTGTGTCGCAGAGTTGGCTAAAAGCCAGTCCTGAATGGAATGCTGGCCCTGTTTATGACATCCCTGTGTGTAAATTTCAAGAGACTCACAATATTATCATCACCCCAGAGCTAGGCATCTACTCTATGGTCCAGTGTTGCCATGACCGTGGACCGGAGTCTCCTGCAGGCCACCACAGCTACTGGACTTTAGGCTCAGAGGAAATGACAGCCCTATAGCTCCCCATAACCCCCTCCAGTGTGTGCATGTAAGTAGTATTAGTCTGTGTGCCACATGGTCTTCACTGTTCTCTGTGGATGGACACTTACCTTAGGTGTCGTGAACACTGTAATACCCAGGGAGCTGCAGATTTCTCTACATAGTACTCTTCTTGACTGTTCAGTCCAGTAGCAACATCATGCAGTAGTTCTGTTTAGTTTTTTGAGAATGTTTCATACTATATTACATGTTAACTGTACTGGTTTGTATTAGCATCATTATATTTGGGGATGTTTCAACATTTGGTATTGTGAGTCTTATGTGACCATGCTAAGATGACACATTGTGACTCCTTGCGATTGTTATTGGTGTTTTCATGATGACTAGAAGCGGTGAGCTTTCTTTTTATATTTTTGTGGGCGTTTGTGTTTAAAAAATGTCTCTTCAGGCCATTTACCCAGATTTAAGAGAAGCTTGGCTGTGTTTGTTCTTAGTGCTTCAAGGTCATTATTTTTTCTATAAGTGACTGTCTTGGATGAACCCTTTGCCCGTGTTTTTTCCCCATTTAGGATGGTTTCTTCTATTAGTTGCTTACCTTTCTATAGAGATAATTTCAAGATTCATAATCAATTTGACTTTTGCTTCTCATAATCAGTTTGCTCTTTTACACATATATTAAAACACTGTATGATTGTTCCAAAGTGTTTTCTGTGGATGCTAACAACTTTATAGTTTTTGTCTTGTGCTTAAATTTTGATCCAACTTTAATTGATTTCTGTCCAAGGAGAAAGAAGGTCTATTCCTTAACTGGTAAATATTCATGTTTCTCAACGTGTTTGCATGTAAACTTAACAGGAGGAAAGATGTATGTTGGTTTGTGGCTTTGAAAGGTTTCAATCAGCGATTACTTGGTGTCTTATTTACCTTCCTACTGCAGTTATAAAACACCATGACCAAGGCAACATAGAAGGAAGGGTTTGCTTGGAGTTTGTGGTTCCAAAAGACTAAGAATCTATTACTAGCCTGGTGGAGACGCATGGCATCGCAGAAGGAATGGCTGAGAGCTCCTATCTCCAACCACAATAGAAAGTAGAAAGAAAAATAAGATTGAAAATTCTTTGAATTCCCAAAGCCCCTCCCCAGTGACACACTTCTAATAGAGACTCATGTCCTAAGTTTCCCTGAACAGTGCCACCCACCAGGAGCAAATCATTCAAATGCCTGAGACCACAGGGGCATCTCATTCAAACCATACTTGGCTGTGTTACTTTGATCCTGTGGTGAGAGAGGCATCTTAATAGGTAACACAAACTGTTCCAAAGTGGGTTGCCTCACTGCAGTTAGGGAAGAAAGAGGGAGTGCTGACATCCCAGATAGGACTCATTTTCTCTCACTGGGTTCTATCTGTTATCTACTAACATCACCACAGACTGGTACCAAAGAATTGAGCATCTAGTCTTTGGAGGACATTGCAGGGTTTTATATTTAGGTTATCTAATTGTTTCACTGAGTGTGTGTGTGTGTGTGTGTGTGTGTGTGTGTGTGTGTGTATCTTTTTCCACTCCAACCCCACAAGAAGTCATAAACTGTGACGAACTATATTTCCGACTCCTTATTAAAAATTTAAAAGGCTCTTGTCAGTAGCTTACTGCCAAGACTTTTTTTTATGGGAGTTTGCTGTAGGGTGTTGGGGGGATTGTCACAGAAGCCTTAGATGACTGTCTTTCTCAACTGTGAGCCTGTAGTTTTCCTTGATACTACTGCAGAAAGAAGCTCAATTGCCCATAATAGCCATTGGCAGCCCAGAGCCTGGAGATAGTACAGAGCACAGATATCAACATGGCCCTGAGCCACAGGACAGGCCGCAGATACCAATATGGCTTCAGGAGGTAACATGGATCATGGATATGGTTTCCAGTGGTCACATGGTCTCAGGTGGCAGCATGGGATACAGACATCCACATGTCCTCAGGTAGACCACAGGCACCAGCACATACATCTCCAGGATATAGCACTGACAGTGACCACCAAGTTGGCCTGTGGGGGTCCCACAGATCACAGAGGTCTCTTGAGGCTCAATCCAGCAAATTCTCCAACTTGGACCTCCTGTTGTTGCTCTAAGGCAGAGCTGTCGTGCCACTGGGCAGCATGTTTGGAGGCGGAGCCTGATGAGCTCCAGATGCTCCACACCACCCTACCAGCTGGACTTGGCAATGACATGCTCCCCGTCCACCGCAGCCATGCTCCCAACCTGTTACCACCATTGACTCTCTATTTCTGCCTTTCTTCACCAAGTGCACTCTGCCTATTCCACCATCTTTCTCACCTCTTCATCACACACTTGTTTATCAAATTAGCACAGAAAAATGCGGTGTGTCACATAGTATATTTTTTTTCCAAACACCTTTACATGCAAATACTTACAGTAACGAAGCACCATGAGTACTTGGCTATTGCTGAGATGCATCTTGGATAGTCTGTTGTTGTCCGGAGTCAGGTCAGGGAGATCTTGCAGCTGGGCAGGGCATCTTTGAGCTGGGATTAAAGGCATATGCCACCACTGGCCAGCTTAGGCTTTATTTGTTTTTAATTATTTTATTTATATTTATTTATTTAAATCCCAAATGTTCCCCCTCCCAGAGTTCTTTACCCCCTTACCCTCCCTTTTATCTGTGAGAGGATGCTCTGCCCCCCCCCCATCCCTTTTCCCCTTGCCATAAAGTCTCTATAGGATTAGATGCATCCTCTCCCACTGAGGCCAGACAAGCCAGTCTTCTGCTATGTATATGCTGGGAGGGGGGGGGCACATTGGACAAGCCGAGTATGCTCTTTGGTTGGTGGCTTAGTTGCTGGTAGTTTCCAGGGGCCTGGGTTACTTGACAATGTTGGTTTTCCTATGGGGTTGCCATCTTCTTCCATTCCTTCAGTCCTTCCCCTAACTCTTACATAGAGGTCCCTGACCTCAATCCAATGCTTGGCTGGAAGTATCTGCCTCTGTCTCAGTCAGCTATTGGTAGAGACTCTCAGAGGACATCCATGCACCTGTTTGCAAGCACAACAACGTAGCGTCAGTAATAGTGTCAGGGCTTGGTGCATGGCCATGGGATGGATCCCAAGTTGGGCTAGCTACTGGTTGGCCATTCCTCAAGCCTCTGCTCCATTTCGTCCCTTAATTTCTTAATTCTGGATCAAAAAATTTGAAGGTGGGTTGGTGTCCCCACCCCTCCACTGAGGGTCCTGTCTAACTACTGGAGGTAGTCCCTTCAGGTTCCATTTCCAAATGACCACATAACTGTTGGTCATTTCAGCTATGGTCACTCCCATTGAGTCCTAGGAGTCTCTCACATTCCAGTTCTCTGGGGATTTCTAGAGATTCTCCCTATCCCCAACCCCTACTCAGGGCAACTGTATATCTCCATTCATTCTCCTGGCCCTTTGAACTGGGAATCTTCACCCTCTTCTATTCCTGTTATTCTTAGGTTTGGCCTTTTCATTGTGCCCAGATTTCCTGGATGTTCAAGGTTAGGAACTTTTTACACTTTGTATACTGATGTATCAGTATCTTCTATGGTATCTTCCTCTCACCTCAGAGTCTCTCTGCTGTCTCTTGTATTCTGTTGGTGATGCTTATGTCTGGAGTTCCTGATCTCTTTCCTGAGTTTTCTGTTCTCCAGGGTTGCCTCCATTTGTGACTTCTTTATTGTTTCTATTTCCATTTTTAGGTATTGGACCTTTTTCTTAAATCCCTTCACCTGTTTAATTGTATTTTCCTATATTTCTTTAAGGGATTTATTTCCTTTTGAGGGCTTCCACCTGTTTGCCTGTGTTTTCCTGTATTTTTTTTTAAAGGGAGTTAAGTTATATTCTCCTTAAAAGCCTCTATCATCTTCATGAGATGGGATTTTTAGGTCAGAATCTTGCTCTTCAGGTGTGTTAGGGTATCCAGGTGTGGTAAGAGAACTGGGTTCTGTGGTGCCAAATTACATTCATTTGTGTCTTAGTTAGGCTTTTAGTGCTATAAACAGTCACCATGACCAAGGCAACTTATAAAGGCAACACTTAATTGGGGCTGACTTACAGATTCAGAGGTTCAGCTCATTATCTTTAAGGCAGGAGCATGGCAGCACCCAGGCAGGTATGGTGCAGGAGGAACTGAGAGTTCAACATCTTGTTCTGGAGGCAAACAGGAGAAGACTGTACTGGGATTAAGTACATATTTTGCTATGCCTAGTAATTTAGTTTATTTAAAACACTTTTGAATTTATTTTTATTTACAACATGAGTATGCAGTGTGGACAGACTGAAAAGAGTGTCAGATACGCTGGAACTAGACTTACAGGTGGTGTGTGTCACCTGATGTGGTTGCTGGGAACTGAGCCCAGGTCATCTGTATGATTAGCAAGTGGCCTTAACAATGGAAACATCTCTTCAGTCCCTTGTATAATTTGTATTAAATATTCTTTTCCTTTATTGTGTTTCCTCTTCTATTCATTTCTGTTTTCTTAAACTTTCTGGAAATCATTGTGTTGTTTGAAGATGATATTCCAGTCAGTGAAGAATGGAAGTGTCAACCCTCTAAGGAAAGTTTCTGATTCACTGACTCACAGGTCCTGAATTAGATCTGCTGTCTTTCATTATTGTTAGTGGACTGCACCTAACACTTTTGCCAAACTTGTTTATTCTTTACCACTTACAGGACATTGCATGACCAAACCTGAGGTGATCTTCCAGTTGGAGCATGGATTTGGGCCATGGGCTGTGGGAGACTCCTCTGTCTGCAGCCTTGCAGGTCAGTGAGTACATACAGAGCAAAGGAGGGCAGAAAGAGCACAGCAGTTACCGTGTTGGTCACTTCTTACCAACTTACCTAGCCCTGACCTGGAGTTTCTGAAAAATCACCCACATCAATCTGTCTCCTAGTTTTTTGTTCTTTCCGATGTATGGATTTTTAAAAATGAAAACATGCAAGTTTTTAACTGAATGCTGCCCTATTGCTAATAGGTAACATTAATGAGGCCAATTGTTAGCCAATATACAACTATGGGTGCAGTAGCCACCCTTCAAGTCCCATGCTTATAATAACCAATATACAATGTTGTTCTCAGTGCTCGTTATTGGATTCATCCAAAAGATGACCATAATTCTAGATGTATTGTTTAACTGAAAAGAATGAGATTGTGCTGCGCATGGTGGCACACATGCACACATGCAAGGTGAAGTAAATCAGTTTATTATATTCTTCAAGAAGAACTAAAATGTATACTATTATCATTCAATATTATACTTTCTGTGAGAATAGGAATACACACTTTTATGTTTAAATAACATGAAAAGACTACAGAGTTATTTACAGAGAGGGATATTTTTAATATTATTATAGGTATTCATAAAGTGACTACCTCAGTTGAGACCCACGAGGAAAATCACAAGGGATATTTATGGCAAGTTGAAATCGCCAACAGCCAGACTTCAAATGAGAAAATTATTGAAGTAAGTCAAATATTTAACATGAATTCTTAACAAACTTCAGATCGAAACATGAAGATTGGAAATTACTTAGTAATGTTTCTTTAAGAACTTAACCTAAGTCAACAGGATGAATCAGTGTGTAAAAGGACTTCCCACCAAGCCTGGCCATCTGAGTTTGATCCCCATGTCCCCTGTGGTAGATAATGAAGGAAAACTCCAAAACTTTATTCTTTGAACTTCATATGTGTGCCCTGCTGTGCATATGTATACACACACAAACACAAATGTAATTTGAAAAATAAAGTAACTCAGGCCTGGGAAGATTGTGTAGTCACTAAACTGTCTGATGGAATCAAGTTCCTAAGGACTTGAGTTTGGATCCTTAGCACTCTCGTATAAAGCTGCTTTTGACAACATTCATCTTTAAGCAGTGCTGTGAAAACAGAAAGATAAGGGTCAGTGCAGTTTGCATTGACCATTCCCTTGATGTTAGGAAACTTGAGGTCTAATGAGAGACCTGTCCTCAAAAGGTGAATAGTGACTTATGAAGACACTGAACATCAACCTCTAGTAACCTCACACATGAACACACAGACACACATGAACACACAGACACACATAAACTCGTGTATATATACAGGTTCCTTCACATATACCCACAGCTGAGTGTCTTTCTCTATTATGTGGCTATTAAGTTGCCAACTGGAGAAGAATGTGACAGTTTTAACAATAATAGAAAAGTATTCTGACATCATGATCAAACTAATTTGCCAAAAACTCAAAGTTGAAAATGGTGTTTTCAATATATTTGACCATGGATACTGTTTAAATAAAGACAATAAATATTATTTACAAATAAAATGTCATATTAAAGAAATCTCTGGTGAACTCAGTAAATATTTGAAATTTTTATATATTCTAAACCAAAATCAGAAAGCACATTCTAGGAAAAAGCCCTGTTGCTATATGAAACATGACGAATTTCTCTTGTTCAAGGCAGACCTGAAAGTGGCACAGAAGATCCAACAAGGGACAGTATCCTATGAAGATAAAGACTGTGTGAAGTCATTTATCCAGCAGTCACAGCACACAAGGAGTCAGATGAGTTACACATGTAAGAAAAGTGTCCGGTATAAGGCACATCTCAATAACTGTCAGAGGCTTCTTAATGAGGAGACACAGTATACACACAGACAGCGCAGGAGGTCACACCTGACTGAACAGAGAAGTCACGAAGGGGAGAAGCCATATGAAAGCTCAGGGTGTGGGGAAGCTTCCCACACCAAGTCCCAGAGCACTCATAGAGATGAGAAGCCCTACAAATGTCTAGAATGTGGGAAATACTTCTATTACAAGTCACAAATCATTGAACATCAAAGAAGTCATACAGGTGAGAAGCCTTATGAGTGTACAGAATGTGGGAAATCTTTCAGCTATAAATCCCACCTCACTGTACACCACAGAAGTCACACAGGTGAGAAGCGTCATGAATGTACAGAGTGTAGGAAAGTTTTTTACTATAAGTCCCAACTTACTCGACACCAGAGGAGTCATACAGGGGAGAAGCCCTATGAATGTATGAAATGTGGAAAATCTTTCTACTGTAACACACATCTTTCTTTGCACCAGAGAATTCATGTAAATGTGAAACCCTATGCATGTACAGAATGTGGGAAAACTTTCTCTTTCAGCGCATGCCTCACTAGACACCAGAGGATTCATACAAATGAAAAGCCTTATAAATGTTCACATTGCTCCAAAGCTTTTTACTTTAAGAAACAACTTACTCATCATGAGAAAACTCATGCTACAGAGAAGCGCTTTGAATGTAAACAGTGTGGTAAAGCATTTTACTGGAAGGCCAACCTTACTGTGCATCAGAAAACACATGGTGGGGAGAAGCCCTTTGAATGTAAACAATGTGGAAAAGCATTTTACTGCAAGTCCCACCTCACTGTGCATCAGAGAACTCACATAAGTGAAAAGCTCTATCCGTGTTCACAGTGCAGGAAAGCATTCTTCTCTCAGACACAGCTTACCGTTCATCAGAGAATTCACACTGATGAGAAGCCCTATGAATGTAAGCAATGTGACAAAACATTCTACAGCAAGTCTGGGCTTACTGCACATCAGAAAACTCATACAGGCGAGAAGCCCTATGAATGTAAAGAGTGTGGGAAAGCATTCTATAACAAGTACTTGCTCATTGAGCATCATAGAGTACATACAGGTGAAAAACCCTATCACTGTACAGAATGCAAGAAAGCATTCTACTGCAAAAAATATCTCTCTCTACATCAGAAAACGCACGCAAGTGAGAAGTCATTTCATTGTTCAGAGTGTGGAAAAGCTTTCTCCTGGATGTCACACCTCACTCAGCATCAGAGAATTCACACAGGTGAGAAGCCCTATGCTTGTGAACAGTGTAAGAAGACTTTCTACTTCAAGAAACAACTCACTCGACATCAAAGAACACATGAGAAGTCATGAGATGTACATAATGCAGGAGGCCATTTCACTGCCAATGCAACCTCTCTGTATGAAAGAACTCAAACAAGGGAGAAACCCTGTGGTGAGTGTACCAGATACAGAAATTTTTCTCCCTCATGCATACTTTACTCCAAGTCACATGAGAAAGCCTAAGAGTGTAAGAATGTATGAACTCTTACTCAAGTGTGTAATCAGAAAGCTTGTAGGTGAGAATGATTAATGTAAATACTGGAAATTTTCTAGTGTTAGTCAGGTGTTACTCAACCAATGAACATCTACTGGATTCTGTCTGCAAACATTGTTGGAAGGCCACATATACTGTCTTGTAAGAGAATTCATACATGAACTGTCTCCTATGAAGTTAAAAACTATACAACTATACATTTCTCCCAAGTATGGCATAAAAGCCCTCTCTCTTTCTCTTTGTTTCTTCTTCCTTTTGGGACCTGGAAGTCCCACCTATACTTTCTGCCCAGCAATTGGCTCTTGGCCTTCTTATTGACAAATCAAGAACCAATTAGGGAAATAAGAAACTTAATATTTCTTGCCAATATCCACTAGGCGATTTCTTTTCTTAGATTTCTTTTCCTTATTGTAGTCCTTTGGATCAAACCTCCAGACACAGGCATGCCAGGCAGATGCTCTACCATGAGCTATATATCCTTAGACAATATTTTGATGTCTTATCATCATTACCAGATCTTTGTTGATGAAACTAATCTATTAAAGGCCATACATATTGTTAAATGTATGTGCTTTGTGGTAGTACTTTATTTTCTTGAATGGTTTCAGCAAGCATAACAAAATAGAATATGTAAGGTTTGTCTAAAAATTTAGCAATTGAAGGTTGAGTATACCTTAATAACATGGCAAGTGCCTTTGCAAGTATACTTTATATCTGTAATGCCCCAGGACACACAAATAATATAAACTTCATGAGAGTAAGTACAATTCAAAGAGAGCACCAGATATATTCTTCACCTGTGACCTTTACCAACTAAGTTGTACCTTCTAAAGTCTAAAATATTTCTACAAATAGTGTTATATTTTCAATATCAAACACTTAGAACATAAACGTTTGGTGGGCATTTCATGTAGCTCACAGGTACATAAAAAACAACCTAGTTGTTTTTTTTTTTTAAGCTGCAGGTGTGGGAATGAGGAGGCTCAGGCATCTCCCCTATTTCCCACTGCAGATTAGGGGTAAGACCAGCTCTCATACCCCCAGGGCAGGCTTTCCTGAACCACAGGACAGTTGTATTGTATTACCCAGGCTAGGTGCCTGGCCAGTGAGGACTGAGGCCATCTCTGAGCAGCCCTTGGACATCAGCATGGTCCTAGGCCATAACACAAACCAAGAACATCTACATGGACATACTATTGTGGTAATATGGGCCACAGGCATCAACACATGGCAGTGGAACCCAGACATGACCTTCAGGGACACTGTGGGCTGGAATTTCACTATGGCCTCAGGTGGCAGGGTAGGCTACCCACATAAGGCTCTTCCTCCCCACTCTTGATCTCTGCCTCCACCTTTTTTCATGGTGCTCAAACCTTTGCTGCTTCTCTTTCTCTTCCATTTCTCTACCACATACTTGCACATTGTAGTAGCTCCTACTGCAGGATGGGCTCTGGGTGTCTTCTCTCATGAACAGTAGCTGCAGCACTCGGGAGAGCTGGCCCTCTACCTCATCTGGGCAGCATAGTAGAGCTGGGCCTGAGAGCTGTCCCTCTCAGCTGTAGCATTGGCTGAGCTGAGCAGAGTAGTTTTGGAGAGCTCATCCTAGTGGCGTGGATGTGTAAGAGCTGACATTCTGACCAACTCAGCTATTTCCTAGGCCCAGGTCCAGGCCTTTGGTTTGGCCCACCCCAACCTCTTCCCCATCTATGAATTGTTGTTGAAGTATGTGAAGGGGCTGGTCCTGCAGATTCTAAGCTTGAGGATCTCCATGTGACAGGGCAATAGCAGGATATCCAAGGGGAGTCCCAGTGAGGATCCTGTATTGATCTGCAGGAGAGTCCAGAGGCCTTGAACCAGAACAATGACTCAATTCAATGAACATTTGCAAGATGTGTAGGCAAAAGGGTATTCTCTGTGAGTCAGTGGAGATGTCATGACAATATATGTTTTTTCTGCTTACTTGTTTGTTTGGATTGTTTGTTTTATTTTGCAGGGGCAACTGCAAGGGCCTCCTGAAGATGGATATCAAGGGGCAGGAGATGCATGGGACTGGGGAGTGAAATTCACAAAGACTCAATAAAAAGTTTTTTTTTAAGTATGTTTAGGGACATTTCAAAAATTATTGGGAATTCTCCTTTTATTCCAAGATAGAGTCCATTTAATAATTTGTTTATACCATACATTTCTTCATGTCATCAATCCAGTAAATAGCTATCTGTCTGTCTGTCTGTCTGTCCGTCCAATTATTTTGAGTCAAGGTCTCACTATGGAGTTCTGGCTGGCCTTGAACTCATACATTCTGCCTACTTCTGCCTCCTGAGTGCTGGGATTAAAGCCATATGCCGTGCTTTTTTTCTTTTGCTTTGTTTTCTTTTTGAAACAAGTTGTCACTCAAATTCAGGCTGCCTTGTAACTCTGTGTAGCCCAAGCCTCTCTGAGTCATAGAAGTCATCATCTTTCAGTCTCTTGGTGCTCGAATGGCAGATGTGAAACCAAATGCGCAGCTAAAAGATTCTTGTTAAGTTTTGTTGTATTTTTAACCTCTGTGTAGGTGTGTGTGTGTTAGAGAGAGAGAGAGAGAGAGAGAGAGAGAGAGAGAGAGAGAGAGAGAGAGAGAGAGAGAGAGAGATGGTGGTGGTGGTGAGGATTTTATATGTCCCTGGAGACCAGAGGATTTGGATCTTTCTCATTGTGAGTAGCATGAACTGAAAACCAGATATGTTAGATAAAAGGGAGTTACAGGTTTGGAACAAAGGAAGTTGAGACACAGTGTTCTTCATATGAGAGCTTTATTGGGAGCATTATTGCATCATACTACAGGCAATATGATGGAGTCCTTGAAGGGTGAAAAGCCTTCAATTCTAAACAGCAAGAGTTTCTGTCTTCAGGTTTTTAAAAGAATGGGTACATTCCACATGCAGCTTGTAATTCAAAACTGTCTTGGGTCTCAAGCATCAGGGATATGGGGCTTGATGGAAGAAAAACTTCAAGTCTGTAGTGCAATCTTCAAATATGTGGTGCATTTACTTTTGATAATAACATTAGGAAGATCCAGTGTGGAAGCTAAGGTCTTCTCAATGAATGTTACTAGAATACACAAGCATCCACACACAGAAAACAGTTGCACACAGACTTTATATTATCCACAAAACTCAGAGTGGATCCTAAATCTAAATATGAATTGCAAAATGTAGAAGTTATGCAAGAGAACCCAGAGAGAAAGTAAGGTCTGGATAAGTCATGGTTAACAACTCCAAGGCAACTGAACCTGTTAGAAAACCTGTCTACTAAGCTACAAAGCCATTCTAGCCAACCTTTCCAAATGCAAGATTTATGTGCATACTCTAAACAGAGATGTCACCTACAGGGAAGTTTATCCAGGCAGGGCAGAGCTGCACAGCTACAGCCCTTGAGGTGAAGCTGTCCAGTGGCCACTGGCTGGGGCTCAGTATGCTACCAAGACAATACAGAGATGGCATCAGATGTCTTGTCTGGTTTCTAACTTAATCCTGGCCCAACCCTGGGGGAGGATCTATACTGGGTGACTCTAGCAATTCAGCTACCCGCTCCTTTCTGTCTGAGGTTAGTGGCTTGCTTCCATGACCAGCTTCTGAAGATCTCTCTTGAATGCTCCCCACAGCCCTTTAGCAGCAGCATCCAAAGCGCAGTCCCTAGTGCCCTGCCTCACTCAGAGACAAAGCCACACCTTGGCAGCTGGAATGAGCCTGCCTCCCACCATTTCCTGGAGTTTGTGATTGGACAACATGGCTGCATATCCTGATTGGATATAGTGACTAGAGCAGCCTCCTTAGGGAAATAGTGACTAGAGCAGCCTCCTTAGGGAGGAAATGGAGCAGAAATTGTGAGTTAGCATGACTGGCAGGGCAGGTTCAAACCTGGCCCAGCTATAGGTAGATTTGCAGGTTAGAAGAATGTTTTCCTGCTATCCAGAGCTCAGGCAATTTTCCATTCAGTAGGTACTTTCCGTTATTCCTCCTTGGTAATGAGTAATGCCGTTACACATTCAAAGTCCAAAGAAATGAGATCCCTTGCTTCACCACTGGAAAGGAGACCAGCACATGCTAGCTTTCTTTGGAACCTTACAAGATTTCCAGGGATTTAGGAGATCACGCCAAGAACTGTTTATACCTTATCTCTCAGGCTACATAATTTCATTCACCAAACAACCCAGCAACAACAACAATGTCAAGTGGAGCCTTAAGCTTGTAATCACAGCATTCAGGGGGAAGAGACAGGAAACCCATGAGTCCATCCTGGGGCTACATGTTTTTTGTTTTTGTTTTTAAACAAAAAAAACCCCACATTTGTAACAAACTCTAAACAACTGCACACAGAAAAACAACCAAACATATGCTAAAAAACAAAAAAAGTTACTAATATATGGAAAAAAGTGTTTAGAAAAAAAAAATGAGATACCCCTGCCTGCCTGGCCCATGTTGGGCACAGCCATCTGAGGTGAACACTGTCATCAAGTCCACAGCTCTGCCTGCCTTCCAGAGGAGACTTGCCAGGTCCCAGGAACTTCTAGGTTAGACCCCTCCCACCAATTCCTTGGTGCTCTTCTCTGATCTCTGTTGTCAGACCCATGGTTCTATCAGCCTTCCCGAGGATTATTCTGGTACCAGGACTAGCTAGCCAACACCAGGTGAGACCCAGATGACGAAGGGCCAGCTTGAGAACACAGTCAACAGGGCAGGGCAATATCACAACCCAGAGCCCAGCTATCCTACTACAGTAAACCCAGGATACCCTAACAGCCTAAGTAGAAGAAGATGACCTTAAATCCAGTTCTACAAAGTTGAAAGAGGCCCTTAAAGAGGAAATGAATAAATCCCTTAAAAACAGAAAAATACCAAAAGTGAAGTCAATATAGAAAATGGTTCAACACCTGAAAATGGAAATAGAAGCAATAAATAAAACACAAATGGAATTCTAGAGAAGGAAAATCTAAGGAAGAGAACAGGAATGACAGACACAAATATCACCAACAAATATAAGAGATGGAAGGAAGAATCTCTGATGTAGAAGACACAATAGGAAATATTGATATATTGGTCAAAGAAAATGTTAAAAATAAGAAATTCCTGACATAAAACATCCCAAATCTGAAAGATTATCAAAACACCAAACCTAAGAACAATAGGAATAGAAGAAGATTCCCAGATCCAAGCCCCAGAAAATATCATAAAACAAAATCATAAAAGAAAATTTCTCTAAGCTAAAGAAAGAGATGCTTATAAGCATATAAGAAGCTGACAGAACACCAAATACACTGGACAAGAAACCCATTCTGCCACATAATAATACAAACACTAAGTTTATAGATTATAGGAAAAATATTAAAAACTGCAAGGGAAAAAGCCAAGTAATATATAAAGGCAGGTCTACCAAAATTACACCTGACTTATCAACAGATACTTTAAAAGTCAGAGAGAGGGTCCTGGGCAGATGGAGACTCTAAGAGACCACAGCTGTCAGCCCAACTACTATACTCAGAAAAACTTTTAATCACCATAAATGGAGAAAATGATACTCCATTACAAAACCAAACTTGTACAATATCTATCCATAAATCCATCCCTACAGAAGACAATCAGAGGAATACTCCAACCAAAGGTGGTTAACTACACCCAAAACAATACAAGAAATAATTCCACACCAGCAAAGCAGAATCACACAGACCCACCCACACACACACACACACACACACACACACACAAATACAACCAACATCAAAAAATATATATTAATAATTAATCTTTATTTTTTATAGATATTTTAATTTACATTTTAAATGCTATCCTGAAATTTCCCTATACCCTCCCTCTACCCTGCTCCCCTACTCACCCACTCCCACTTCTTGGCCCTGGTGTTCCCCTGTATTGGGGCATATAAAGTTTGCAATACCAAGGGGCCTCTCTTCCCAATGATGGCCGACTAGGCCATCTTCTGCTACATATGCAGCTAGAGACACGAGGTCTGGGGGGTTCTGGTTAGTTCATATTGTTGTTCCTCTTATAGGGTTGCAGACCCCTTCAGCTCCTTGGGTAATTTCTCTAGCTTCTCCATTGCAGGCCCTGTGTTCCATCCTATAGATGACTGTGAGCATCCACTTATGTATTTGCCAGGCACTGGCATAGCCTCATACGAGACAGTTATATCAGGGTCCCTTCAGCAAACTCTTGCTGGCATATGCAATAGTGTCTGGGGTTGGTGACTGATTATGGGATGGATCCCCAGGTGGGGTAGTCTCTGGATAGTCCATCCTTTCATCTTAGCTCCAAACTTTGTCTCTGTAACTCCTTTCATGGGTATTTTGTTCCCTATTCTAAGGAAGAATGAAGTATCCACATGCTGGTCTTCCTTCTTGATTTTCTTGTGTTTTGCAAATAATTAATAATCTTAATAATCACTGGTCATTAATATCTCTCAGCATTAATGGATTCAATTCCCCAATAAAAAGCCACAAGCTAACACAACGGATATGAAAATAGCATCCATTATTCTGATGCATACAAGAAACACACACATGAGCTATAAGGATAGACATTTAAGGATAAACATATATATATAAGGATAGACATAAGGATAAACGTTTTCCAAGCAAACATCCCAAAAGCAAGCTGGAGTAGACATTCAAATACTGTATAAAATAGACTTTCACAAAAATTAAAAGAGACAGGGAAGGACACTTTATACTCATCAAAGGAAAAATCTACCAAGATGATATCTCAATTCTGAACATCTATGCCCAAACACAAGGCCACCCATATTTATAAAAGAAACATTACTAAATCATAAATAGCACAATAAACTGTCCCCCATTAATAGTGGGAGGCTTCAAAACACCACACTGTCACTAATTGACAGGCCATGAGACAAAAACTAAATAAAGAAATAATGAAATTAACTGATATCATGAATCAAATGGATCTAACAGACATATACAGAGTATTTCACCCAAACACAAAAGAATATACCTTCATCTTAGCACCTCATGCATGCTTTTCTAAACCTGGTCATATAGCAATCCTTATATTTTATCAGATAACCCTGGATTAAAGCTAGAATTCAACAACAGCAGGAACACAAGAATGACTTCCCATTCATGGGACTTGAACAACTCTCTAATCAATGATTTCTGGGTCAGGGAAGAAATAAAGAAATTAAAGAATTTTTAGAATTCAATGAAAATGAAGCATGACATACCCAGATTTGTAGAACACAATGAAAGCAGAACTGAGAAGAAAGTTCATAGCGCTAAGTATCCCCATAAAGAAATTAGTTTTTATAGCAGCAATTTAAAAGTGCACCTGAAAGCTCTAGGGAAAACAAAACAAAACAAAAACAAAAACAAAAACAAAAACAAAAAACAAGCATACAGAAGAGTATGAGGCAGGGGAAAATTAAAATGAGGATTGAAATCAATCAATTAGGATCAAAGAAAACAATACAAAGAATCAGTGAACCAAGAGTCGTTCTTTGAGAATATTAACAAGACAGGCAAACGCTTAGCTAAACTAACCAACAGACAGAGAGACAAGAATCCAAAGAAACAAAAATAGAAATTAAAAAAGGAGACATAACACACTAAGGAAATTCAAAGAATCATTAAGTCTTACTTCAAAAGTCTGTACATCACAAAATTGGGGAATCTTAATGAAATTGATGGTCTTCTAGACAGGTATCACTTACCATAGTTAAGTAAAGATCAGGTAAACTATTTAAACAGCACTATAACCCCTAATGAAATAGAATCAGTCATTAAATGTCTCCCAACCCCCCCCCCCAAAATCCCAAGGCCAGATGGTTTTAGTGCTGAATTCTATCAGAATTTCAAAGAAGAGCTAACAACACTCATCAAACTATTCCACACACACACACCCACACCCACACCCACACACACACACCCAAAAAAAGAAAGAAAAAACAAACAAACAAACAAACAAACAGAACACTGCCAAAGTCATTCTATGAGGTCACATTCACTCTGATACTTAAACCGTTACAGAGATTCAACAGAGGATTTCAGACCAGATTCTCTTATGAACATTGTTGCAAAAATACTCAATAAAACACTTGCAAACTTAATCTAAGAACACATCAAAGACACAATCCACCGTGATCAAGCAGGCTTCATCTCAGGGATGCAGAGATGATTCAATATACAAAACCCTATCAATTTAATCTATCTTATGAACAAAATGAACCAAGAAAAAAATCACATCATCATTTCATTAGATGCTGAAAACACCTTTGACAAAATCTAACACTTTTTCATGTTAAAAGTCATATGTAACTTTAATTTTTTCAAAACCTATTTTTAATGATTGTTCTTAAATGCTTTAACCTCCCTTGTAGCCCACCCCCTACCAGAGGTAATGGAAAAGAAAGGATACATTAGAAGTGGACCTGTTTAGAAAGGTTCTTTGGAGCAACTCCCATCTGTGCTGACTGGAAATCAGCAGTTCAATTCACAGGTTAGCAGTCAGTGGCAGCTCACAAACACTTCACAGATACACCAGAAGTTCATTTCTGTAGAGTCAGCTGAACAACAAAGGTGACAACCTAGTAGAGAGAGCCAGGCCTCAGTCTTTGCTCAAATCAGCAGGAGGGACCAACAGAACTCTGCATCTCTCAGGGAAGCAAAGATCAGTGCAGACAACCTTGCACAGCTAGCTGTATCAGCAAGCCAAGCTCTGTCTCTGTCACTCCACGGAGTCCTGTTTATCACTTCTCCTCCACGTGTCTTGCCTCTGCATGTGCATCTGTCTCAGCTGACATCACTCTACCAAATCAGCCTGAGTCCTCGAAAGTGACACGAAATTGGAGCACACCACCAGAAGTTTTTTGGTGCGTTTCTCTCTATGGAGTCTCGAAAAATGCAGCTCAACTACACAAGGCAGACCAATGCATGCATGTTGTTAGCAAAGAATCCTTCATCATGTGTCCTTTCATGTGCTTGCCTTAGCAGAACATCCTCCCTCCTGTGTCTGCTTCAGCAAAATGTTCCTTCACGTTTGCCCCAACAAAACACCATCTAACATAACTGAGTCTCCAAAGAACCCTTAATGTTTCCACTTCAGTCCTACAGAGATCAGGGTTACAAGGCACATACCTCTAACCATAATAAAAGCAATATGCAACACACAAACAACCAACATCAAATTAAATCGAGAGTAACTTGAAGCAATTCCACTAAAATCAAAAACAAGAGAAGGCTCCCCACTCTCTCCCTATCTATTCAATGTAGTACATGAAGTCCTAGCGAGAGAAAAAAAAAGACATTTAAGGGGATAAAAAAATTAGAAAAGAAGAAGTCAAAGTATTTGCTATTTTCGGATGATATGATAGTATATATAAGTGACCCCCAAAATTCTACCAGAGAACTCCTACGGCTTATAAATACTTTCAGCAAAGTGACTGGATAGAAAACAAAAAACAAAAAACAAACAAACAAAAAAAAGTAACCCTCCTTTATTCAAATGATAAACAGACTGAGAAAGAAATTAGGAAAGCAACACCTTTTATAATATCCAAGAATAATATAAAATAGCTTGGTGTTATTCTAACCAAGCAAGCAAAAGACCTATATGACAAGAGCTTCAGTTCTCTAAAGAAAGAAGTTGAGGAAGATATAAAAGGATGGAAAGATCTCCTATTTGCATGGATCAGTAGGATTAACATAGTGAAAATGGCCATCTTACCAAAAGCAGTATACACATTCAATGCAATTTCCATCAGATTTTCAACACAATTCTTTACAGACCTTGAAGGAGGAATTCTCAACTTCATGTAGAAAAACAAAAAACCAGGATAGTGAAAACAATCTTGAACAGTAAAAGAATTTCTGGAGGAATCACCATCCCTGACCTCAAACTGTATTACAGAGCAATAGTAATAAAAACTGCATGGGATGAACAGGTTGACCAATAGAATCCAATTGAAGATGCTGAAATAAATCCACACATCTATGGACACTTGATCCTTGATAAAGAAGGCAAAATCATATAATGAAAAAGAAAGCATCTTCAGCAAATGGTACTGGTCTAACTGGATACCTGCATATAGAAGAATTCAAATAGATCTATATCTATCACCCTGCACAAAACTGGAGTCCATGTGGATCAAAGACCTCAACATAATACCAGATGTACTAAATCTGATAGAAGAGAAAGTAGGGAATAACCTTGAACTCATTGGAACAGGAGATGGCTTCCTAAGCAGAACATCAGCAGCACAGACACTAGGTTAATAAAAAATAAATGGAACTTCTTGAAACCGAAAAGGTTCTCTAAGGGAAAGACCACCATAAAACAAACAAAAAAGCAGGCTACAGAATGGAAAAAGATCTTTACCAACACTACATCTGACAGAGGGCTGATAGCCAAAGTATATAAAGAACTCAAGAAACCAAGTAACCCAATTTAAACATGAGACACGGAGCTTAATAGAGAATTCTCCACAGAGCTGTCTCTAATGTGTGAGAAGCACTTAAAGAAATGTTCACTATAGCCGGGCATGGTAGTGCACGCCTTTAATCCCAGCACTTGGGAGGCAGAGGCAGGCGGATTTCTGAGTTCGAGGCCAACCTGGTCTACAAAGTGAGTTCCAGGACAGCTGGGGCTATACAGAGAAACCCTGTCTCAAACAACAACAACAACAACAACAACAACAACAACAACAAAAACAAAACAAAAAGAAATAGAAAAAGAAAAAAGAAATGTTCACTATCCTCAATCATCAAGGAAACACAAATAAAAATGACAGCAAAATTTCATCTTACACCCCTCAGAATGGCTAAGATCAAAAACTCACATGACAGCACAGGCAAGGTTGTGGACAGGGAACACTGCTCCATTTCTGGTGTGAGTGCGAACTTGTACAACCCTTTGGAAAACACTTTGGCAGTTTCTTAGGAAATTTGGGAATAGTTCTAACTCAAGAACCAACTATACCACTCCTGGGCATACACCCAAAAGATGGTTCACCATACAAAAAAATCACTTGCTCAACTATGTTCATTCATTATAGCCAGAACTGGAAGCAACCCACGTCTCTCAACTGAACAATGGATAAAGAAAATGTAGTTCATTTACATAATGGAACACTACTCAGCTAGGAAAAACAAGTCCATCATGAATTTTGCAGGCAAGTGAATGAAACTAGAAAATTGTGAATGAGGTAACCCTGACCCCAAAGGACATGCATGGTATGTACTCACTTATAAGTGGATAATGTACAGGATACCCATGCTCCAATCCGCAGACCCAAAGAAGCTATGCAACAAATAGGGCTCAAGGAAGGATTCTTCTTCTTCTTCTTCTTCTTTTTTAAATAACAACAAAAAGATTTACTTATTTTATTTATATGACCACATTGTTGCTCTCAGATACACCAGAAGAGGGCATTGAATCACCTTACAGATGGTTATGAGCCACCAAGTGGTTGCTGGGAATTGAACTCAGGACTTCTAGAAGAAGTCTTAATCACTAAGCTATCTCCATCTCCCGAAAGGGAGGATTCTTGAATCTCATTCAGAATGGGAAAATAAGCCAGGACCCATAAAGTAAACTTTAAACAGGTGAAAACAAACGAGAGAAAACAGTGATGGGAATTGTTGCCAGGAGTTTCATTTGGATTGTATACAAGTGACACATGTTTTTTTGTTATTATTTGTTATTTGAGACAGGATCTCCCATTGCATAACACTAACTGTCCTGAACACACTGTAGACCAGACCAGGCTGGTCTCCAACACACAGAGATCTATCTGCCTCTCCCTCCAGAGTGCTGGGATTAAAGGTGTGTGCCATAATGCCCAGCTGACTGCCAGCTGTTTGTTTATTGAGAGAGGGTCTCTTCATGTTCCCAAGGCTGGCTTCTGACTTCTGGGTACAAGTCATCCCCCTGCCTCACTCTCAGGAAGTTAGCTGAAACTCAATATAATCATGTATCAGCATGCACCTTCAACTTTTCTAGTGCATTTGTCCCCCTTTGTGGGAGATTATGATAAAGTCTTGGTACCCTTAGTGATCAATACACAGTCCTTAGTTCAGGCTTCCAATTTTCTCTACTCCAGAATTACAGGCATGAAGCACTATCCCTGCCATATGGAGTTTTTGTTTTCATATTTTTATTTAAATTATATGCTGGAGTATCTATGTGTGGAACTGATGCAGAAATATGGCCCCTTTCCCAGTCCAGTGAGAATCCACTCCTGACACCCAGGAAAAATGAGAGAAAAAAGCTCTTTAATGATAGTTTGGCTTTGGCTAATGCAGGAGGGGCTGGATGGGAATAGAAGATCTTGTTAACTTACATTAGGCTTATGAATTCTACAGATGATGTCATCCTTAAGTCTCTTTCAAATCCTGTCCCCAGGTAACACTTACCAATTTAAACAGAGACAGGAGACGGCAAGTCTGGCTACTTGTGCGTATGAGAGATTTACACAGCAAAAATATTACCAGAATACCCAGGTTCATATTGACCCCCTGGCAGAATTATGCTTTTCCTGATATACATAGGGGACTTAATGGTATCTGTGAGCCCTGGCTGTCTCCTTCAGCAGCCCCCTTAAGCTGCCTCTTGGAACTGTGTTCTTTGATAGAGCATGATCCTAATAGCTGGTTGTAAATCAAGGTTTCTTCCTTTTGTTAGAGGAATGGAGCCTATCTGGAGAGCAGTCATGTTGGACTAATATTAGCATAAACATTCCCAGCAGCCCTAAACTTCAATCGTGGTACTTTTTTTTTTCCTGAGAGTTTCTAACAAGCCTGGTTAGTACACGTACTGTCTTCCTACTGAGGACAGAGCATTGTCTGAATTCTATTTTGTATAATTTAGCATATTCTAATCAAGTTTATTCATAAATCCTTTATATTATCAATTTATTTAAGTTCTTCCTGTATCAGTACAAGCATGTGATTGCAGTGTCCCCAGAAGCCAGAAGAGAGCATTGAATCCCTTGGAGCTGGAGTCACAGGTAGTTGTGAACTGCCAGACAGTGACTGGAAACTCAACTCCAGCCCCTGCAACAGCAGTACACAGTTTTAACTGTGAACCTAGTATGAGTCTGTGGTGGTTCAGAGATTCACCAATCTGAGCATGACTATATTTAAACAAAGAAGAGGCTTTTATGCAGCTACCGATGCCAAAGCTTCATGTGGTACACAAGATCCCCAAGTGTAGCCCTCAGCCACATTAGGTCAGGAGTTTATAAAGGAAACAAAAAGAGCATAAAGTTACATTCAACACCATGCTCCTCTTCTGATATCCTCCAGGTGTGTGTCAGGGTTTTCTTCAGCAAAATAAGCTTTGTTTACAGAAGCAGGAACAGTGGTCAACCTTGGAACTACCTTGCATAAGCAACAATTTTGTTCAAGTTGTAACAAGACCAGAATTTGCCAGAACAGCCTGTAACATTTGGAAGTCCAATTTTGCTTTGTAGTTAAACTTTTAAACATAAAGCTAGCAATTAACATACCTAAAGTTTGCCACTAACAGCCATCTCCCTTACAACCTTAAAGGTTTTCTTTTTAAAGTAAAGCATTTTACATTTGACACCACCAGGTGTGTATGTGTGTGTATCTTCTAATTTGAATATGACAAAAAAGGGGGGAAAATCTGAGAGTTTTTACATATTAACTAAGAAACTCTCATCCTCTGTGCTGCCTGGTTTTTGTTAAGGCTGATAATTATTTCCAATTATGAATAAGAAACATTTTGTATATCAACTTTAGCTGATATAATCTAATGTGGAAGGTTACTCTCGAATATTCAATTAATTGTGGAAAAGCTTCTGCCTCAAAATATCCGTTAGTAAAAACTGGTCAGTCTTTCCCCGAGGCCAGAGTGCTTGCTGAGGTAGCGTCCTACAACCTCTCTGGCTTTTGTGTGCAATGCAGGTACACTCCCTTGCTCCTCTAGCCCTCCACACAGGGGTCCAAAGCTTGAAGCCCTGCCCAATCAAGAGCACTGTTAAAAGAGCATCCAATCAGATTCCCTGACAGACAGGGAGCTGGCTTTGTTCAGAACTAAGATACTCTTTTCTTCTCCCACCCACCCCAACCGGCTTTGGGATCTGTCAGGCGCTTCTCCATCTCAGTATCTGCAATTCTCTACCTTTTTCTGTGGTCGGTGCTGATCGCTGCTGAGGGAAGTTCTCTAATTAGGACCCTGGTGTCCAGGAACCAGAAATGGTGAGCTCACGGCGTCCTGACCTGGGCTCAGTGTTGGCACACCGCACCTTCCTGCCTGGCCCCTCCGGACAGTCCCGTCCCGTCCGGTCCAGCCCGGCACTGGTGTCCTGCCAGGGCTGATGGGTTTTCGGGCACCTGGGCCGGGGCAGCCGAGATAGGCTTTTGAGAGTGGCCTGGCCAGGCGCGCAGCGGAAAGCGCAGTCATCTCTGCATCTAGGCCAGTGCGTTCCCGGACTCGCGCTGTGTTTTCTGCTGGGTTCTGAGTGCCCCTCTGGGTGTGTGTGTCTGTTTCCATGTCTTTGTGGTTTTTGAACCGGATTCTCCAAATCTAGGTGTACGAGCGCCAGCCAGCACTATGGCTTTGCTGTCGCAAACTTGTCTTTAGTTCCCACTTAAGGAAATGCTTCCTGAGGAGAAGATAGTGGCTGATTGAATCTGTGCCCTTCCACTTACTCACCATACCTGGGGAGGTGGGTACCTAGGCATGTGAACAGACTCTGTTTTACCTCTGCTGTCACTTCATCTTTGTTTAATTTAAAATTTTTATTTTAAACTCTTTTTTTTAATTTAGTTATTTGGTTTTTTTTAAGATTTATTTTATTTATTATATGTAAGTACACTGTAGCTGTCTTCAGACACTCCAGAAGAGGGCGCCAGATCTCGTGACGGATGGTTGTGAGGCACCATGTGGATGCTGGCATTTGAACTCATCACCTTCGGAAGAGCAGTCGGGTGCTCTTACCCGCTGAGCCATCTCACCAGCCCAAATTTTTATTTTAAAATGGTATTTTTATTTCACATGTATATTTTACCTACATGTATGCTTGTCCACCACATGCGTACCAAGTGGCCTTGGAAGCCAGAAGAAGATATCAGATCCACTGGACTAGAGTTACAGTTGTAAGCCACCATGTGGATGCTGTGAATTGAACCTGGTCCCCTGCACCAGCAGAGTACTTTTGGGTGTTGAGTTCCAACCCTGTTCAATTATTTTTATGACATGACCAATATATCACATTATAAAATAGCTGCACTGATTTTATATTCTCCTGCTTTAAAAATTATACACATACATGATATAATTTGACACACTTATCCAATTGTCTCTTCACAACAAATCTCTCTAGTACTCGGGCGTGTGTGTGTGTGTGTGTGTGTGTGTGTGTGTGTGTGTCCCATCATGAGCAAAGGCCCCTTTCCAGTGACCACACTACCGAGAAATAGGATGCCCCTCCAGGCTCTATTAACGACCTAGAGCTCTAGAGAGGGAAGTGGGGCCTTATGTGCCTTCTCCAGTCACAGTTGAATGTTGCTGGGCCTTGTCTTGTGAAATGGGCACTGCAGGTGTGAGTTCCTGGGTGCAATAGCTGTGTCCTGTCTGACGGTGTTTCCCAGTACGCCTTCCCGTCTGCTGACTCTTACACTTTCCATGCTTGCTTCAGTGGTGTTCCCTGAACCTCGGAGAGGGTGAGAATAGATGCCCATGGACGGCTGAGCAGTCAGTGGTCACTTATTCTTGGCATTCTGCCCAGTGACAAGTCTCTGTAGTAACTGTATCCTACTGTAAGCAAGCTTCTCTGACCAGGACTGAGGCTAGTGCTCCATCATCTAAGGGTTCTACAACAGAGTGCTAGGACTTCCCTTTAGCCACACCCTTTTCCTTTCAGGCACGTGTACTCTGGAAATCACAGTGCCAGGAGCTTGAGAGAACTGATCACATTGGATCCATAAACAAAGCACAGGAAACAAATCTCTCTCTCTCTCTCTCTCTCTCTCTCTCTCTCTCTCTCTCTCTCTCCACTTCTTAAAACTCAGGACCCAGCACTTGAGAGAGTAGCATCCACAGTGGATGGATCCTTCCACCTCAGTTAAACTACTTTAAAAAATACCAAGGCATGCCAACATAATGTAGACAATTTGTCATTGAGGTTGTCTTCCATGGTTCCACGTCCTGTCAAAGTCTTCAGGCAAAACCATACAGAGAGGATAGTGAACCCACATTGAGAGAATTTGTGTTCCCAAAGCTGAGGACTTGTGGCTTAACAAGAAATGTGTCACTCCAGGGTTCCGTGTCATTTGAAGACATTGCTGTGGACTTCTCCTGGGAAGAATGGCAGCATCTGGATGTGGCTCAGAGGACTCTCTACAGGGACGTGATGCTGGAGAACTACAGCAGCCTCCTGTTCTTGGGTAAGTCTGTGCTGTGACCCTCAGTGCCAATTACAGTGTTGGATGGTAATTTTGGGAATTATTGCTGACTTTTGTATTATTTTATTTTATCTTATTTTTCAAGAACAAACTCAAACTGTTCTAGAGAGTGAGTTTCTGAACAGCTAGGGCTACACTGAGAAACCCTGTCTTGGGGGAGAGGTTACCTGTTACTTCCATATGCTTCTTAGTAAATACTCCCAGTCTTTTGCCTTTTTCCTCTCCCCTATATATTTTCCCCTGTTTTTTTGTTTTTGTTTTGTTTTGTTTTGTTTTTTGGTTGTTTTTTTTTTTTGGTGTTGGGGTGGGATGTTTTATGACATATTTATATTATGGTTTAGATTTTCCTGGGCAGACATAAGGAAACTTCTATTCACAAGTATGAAGTGAGAAATAAGCCAAAAGAAAGGTTCCATCAATTCCAGCTTAGACCATAAGTGAACTTCCTGGGATCCTTAGAGAACGAGGGCACTCAGACAGTTGTAGCACCAAGAGGTCCAGCCCTACTCAGGGTTATTCCTAGTGTGTCACAGAGTTGGCTAAAAGCCAGTCCTGAATGGAATGCTGGTCGTGTTTATGACAACCCCGTGTGGAAATTTCAAGGGACCCACAATATTATCATCACCCCAGAGCTAGGCATCCACTCTATGGTCCAGTGTTGCCATGACCGTGGACTGGAATCTCCTTCAGGTCACCACAGCTACTGGACTTTAAGCTCAGAGGAAATGACAGCCCTATAGCTCCCCATAACCCCCTCCAGGGAGTGCATGCCACTGTATGACTTCATTTACTTCAGTGAATAGTGTTAGTCCATGTGCCACAATAGGTAGTTCTCCACTAACACCACCACAGACTGGTACCAAAGAAATGAGCATCCAGTCTTTGGAGGACATTTTAGATCTAGAGGATAACACATGCAGGCTTTTGTACTTAGGTTATCTAAATGTTTCATTGTGTGTGTGTGTGTGTGTGTGTGTGTGTGTATCTTTATGCCAGTGCCTTGGTGTTTTCATTACTTTCTATGATTGTGTTGCTATTACAGGGACTTCAGGGTTGTTCCTTGGGGTTGCTTTGACAATTGGCAATATTGAATGTGTTAGTTGTAATCTTGGCTTGTTTTTCTATTTCTGAAATTTTTCATTGGTATTAAAATTGAGTATTTTAATGAAATGGAAAGTCACTTTGAGTATTGCCACTACTTAAAGTATTTTTCTCATCTTTAACACAAAATGGAATGTGATTCATGTTTTCCCCCCATGGGTAGGGAGGCCTTGAAGCAAGGTTTTACTATTGGGCATAATCCCTATTGTGTGAAAGTATAATCCTGTGTCTAGTTTATCTCAGCTTGCATACTACATAGCTGAGGTTGGCCTTTAAATGTGTTTTTTTTAATATTTATTTTATGTTTGTGTATGCCTGAATGTATATCTGTGTGTCCAGGAGCCTGGGGTGTGGTGTCAGATCTCCTGAAACCTGAGTTACAGATGGTTGTGAGTTGCCAGATGGGTCCAGCAAACTGAACTTTAGTTCTCTGCAAGGGCATTTAGTGCTCTCTACCACAGAGCCATGGACTCAGCCCCCCCCCCCCCTTTACGTTTATTTGTTTTTTCAGATAAGAATTTTCTGTGTAGTCATGAGTATCCTGGGACTCTATAGAGCAGACTGGCTTAGAATTCAGACTCACCCACCTCTGCCTTCTGTTGGATCATATAATATTTATATGTATGCCTTCAGGGCTGACTGTTTGGCACTAGACAACGACTGTACTTATCTTGACTGCTTCATTTGTATAAAACAGAGTTGTGGGGCTGGTAAGATGGCTCAGTATAAAGGTGCTTGCTGCCAAGCCTGACCTCCCAGGTTCAATCCCCAGGACCCACAGTGTGGAATGAGAGAAGTGCCTGCTAATAGGTGTTCTTCATCTTCCACATACATGACATGGCATGTTCATGCTCAAACACACACACACACACACACACACACACACACACACACACACAAATACATGTAGTAAACAAATTTTACAAATGGACTTGCTGAGCCTAAATAGTTGTTGCTCTCACTAAGGATTCAAGTTGATTCCCAGCACACACATGGTGGCTTATAATCATCTCTAACTCCAGTTCCGGGTATCTGATGACTTCTTCTGACCTCTCTAGGCACCAAGCATGCACTTGGTGTATATATGCATACATGCAGGAAAAATCCTAATTCACATAAAATGAACTAAATCTAAAGGAAAAGTTGATTTGTGATTATTGCTAATTGGTAAGAGGCTTATGTAGTATGATTGAGATTCTGCATGTATTTTTCATCATGCCTAAATGAAAAACAAACAGTAAAAATAATGAACATTTAAATAAAATTTCCAACATAATATTTTTATTGATTGTTTGGGAATTTTACATAATGCACCCTGACCACACTCAATTCTCAGTCTTCTCAAGACTCCCCTACACCCTTGTGCCCTTCCCCCAGAAAAGAAGAAAAGGGGGTACATCAGGTCAAGTTTCTGTTGCCTGAATAACCATTGGATCATGGTTAAATTCCCAGTGGCCAGCCCCTTAAAGATAACTGAGTCTATTCCAGTGCCAACCCCACCAGAAGTCATCAACTGTGAAGAGCTATGCATCAAAGATGTTATCATAAATTTTAAAGGCTCTTTTCAATAGCTTCCTGCCAAAACTTTTTCTTTATGGAATGTTGGGGGTGGAGGGGTTTTCACAGAAGCCTTCAATGTCTATTAGGAACCTAAGGTTTTCTCTTTACAGCATCATTTATAGGTAAGCTCAAATTTACTTTCCCTTCTGCTTTGGGTATTTTGTTTCCTTCCCTTATCAGGCATCTCTGTCTATAGACCTTATTACTAAAATCAAAGATTGGTAAAGGATCACATCCTGCTCTGTTCCTAGAGGAAATTATTTCAGGCTTGCTCCACTCTCAGCTGTGGGCTGTGGCTTTGGCATATGTAGATAGCCATGTTCCAAGCTATATTTTACTGAGGTTTTTCTCTGAATATAACAGTACCTTTAATGCATCTATTTTATGCATATGGCTATTTTTGTTGTGTTGGTAGTGGTTACCTGAGACTGGGCCTCTGTATGCAAACTTGGCTAGCTTGGAACTCACAGAAATTGACTTGCCCTGACTCTTCTGGGATTAAAGTCAGGTGCCACTATAAGTAGAAGTACAGCTGTTTATAAGTTAGTGCATGGATATGTTTCCCATGTCCATATGGTGAGTGCTGCAGTCCTAGTATGAATCACACATGACTATAGCTTCTAATTGTTTGATGTGCTGGCTGGTTTTCTATTTTGTTGAGAATGTTTGTGCCTGTGTTCCCTGGGGTTATTGTTCCTGTGGCTTGGTTGCTGTGTCATGTGAAGCTTTGAAGTCACTGTAATGCTGGGGAGTATGGGGACAGTGAACACATGGCTAAAGGGTGTATTTGTATAGGCAGCATTACATCACCACCTTCTCTTCCTCCTCCTCCTCCTCCTCTCCTCTTCCTCCATCTTCTCCCTCCCCCTCCCCTCTCACTCCCTTTTCTCCCTCCTTTTTTTTTTTTTTTTGAGAAAGGGTTTCTCTTTGGAGCCTTGGCTGTCCTGGCACCCATTCTGAAAACCTGGATGGCCTCAAACTCAGAGATCTGTCTGCCTCTGCTTCCTCCTGAGTGCTGGGCTAAAGTCATGTGCCATTGTAGCCCAGTTTCGGCTTTTTCTTCTAAAGTGTTTAGAGTTCTCTTTGCTTTGCTACTTTGCCTGTTGGAGTATAATTTGACACAGAGTCATTTGCTGGTGTGTGACTTATAGCTCCAGTTTTCTTTTGTTGTTTTGTTGTCCTTGTCTTCTAGAAAACACAGGAGAAACATTTTCTTTTCAATGATCATGTGTGTATATTGAATGATCCTTATATTCTATTGATTTTTAAACTCTGCTTGGGTTATTTAATTTTTTTATTTTTGAAAAAGAATCTTACTACATACATGGCCCTGACTGGCCTGGATTTCATTACATAGACCAGGCTGGCCTTTATCTCAAAGTGATCTGCCTGCCTCTTCCTTCCAAGTGCTGGGGTTAAATACATGTTTTACCATGCCTAGGAATTTATTTTGTTTAAAACATTTTTGAATTTATTTTTATTTACAACATGAGTATGCAGTGTGGACAGACTGAAAAGAGTGTTCGATTTGCTGGAACTAGACTTACAGGTGGTGTGTGTCACCTGATGTGGTTGCTGGGAACTGAACTCAGGTCATCTGTATGATTAGCAAGTGGCCTTAACAATGGAAACATCTCTTCAGTCCCTTGTATAATTTGTATTAAATATTCTTTTCCTTTATTGTGTTTCCTCTTCTATTCATTTCTGTTTTCTTAAACTTTCTGGAAATCATTGTGCTGTTTGAAGATAATATTCCAGTCAGTGAAGAATGGAAGTGTCAACCCTCTAAGGAAAGTTTCTGATTCACTGACTCACAGGTCCTGAATTAGATCTGCTGTCTTTCATTAGTGTTAGTGGACTGCACCTAACACTTTTGCCAAACTTGTTTATTCTTTACCACTTACAGGACATTGCATGACCAAACCTGAGGTGATCTTCCAGTTGGAGCATGGATTTGGGCCATGGCCTGTGGGAGACTCCTCTGTCCACAGCCTTGCAGGTCAGTGAGTACATACAGAGCAAAGGAGGGCAGAAAGAGCACAGTTACTGTGTTGGTCATGCTGAACCTTCTTACCAGCTTACCTAGCCCTGACCAGACACCTCATTTTGGAGTTTCTGGAAAGAATTAGCTGTATCAAACCATCACCTAGTTTTTGGTTGTTTCTGATGTGTTTTCCTCATAGGAAAACATGCAAGTTTTTAGCTGAACGATGCCCTATTGCTGACACATACCATTAATGAGACCATCTATCAGTCAACAAACAGCACCACGTGGTAAGGTGAGAACAGAGGACTTAGATTAGACCCTAGCAACATGCTCAAAGCTGCCACACTTCATTGGCCCCTAATAGATAGTACTATCTGAGCAGACAGATAAAAATGCCCTCCCCACCAACCTCCTTACTTCATGGTTAGTGTTTTTACTTTATTTCGTTTTTGATTCAGTTCTTCTGTGTTTATATATTTTTTTTCTTCCTTGCTGGCTTATAGAACTTTGTATATTTTATTTTCCTACCAGATTCATTATCTCCTGTGGTTTTCTGTTCCCCTTTCATGGAGTTCTTTTCATTTTTATTTTTGTTTTCATTTTCCTGTTACCTAACCCTCTTTTCCAGTTTCCTTATTTGTCTCTGTTTCATTTTTATTATCTCTTATACATTTCTTCCTTTTGTTTGTTTGTTTGGTTGGTTGATTGGTTGGTGTTGTTGAAAGACCCACGATGTGAGGACTCCTTCATGTTCTGACTCAGGAGAGGCAACACCCCAAATCACTCATGAGAAACAGTCTTGATGCAAACTGCAAGAGGACTTTTATTCCAAGAGCGCTCTGCAACCCAGTCTTTATGCAGGGTTAGAGGACTGTGGGCCCCGAGTAGCTGGGTAAGGGGCTGTTTAAAGGAAGAAAATGAAAGACCCACTACGTGAGGACTCCCCCACTTTCTGACTCAGGAGAGGTGACACCCCAAATCACTCACAAGAAACGGTCTTGATGCAAACAGCAAGAGGATTTTTATTTCAAGAGCACACTCAGGCTCACCATCATATAGAGGACTGTGGCACTCGAGTATCTGGGTAAGGGGATATTTAAAGGAAGAAACCACAACTCAAGGCAGTGGGGAGGGCATTGTTGGAAAATACCAAAAATACCAGTTAAGTGTCACAGGAAGTGGAAAGTCAAGACAGTTTTCTATTAGCTTCTAACAATAGCACATTTGCATAGCGGGTTCCAGCAATGGTCAGGGTGGGTCAGGGTGACTTTCTTTGAATGAACACTCCCTGAATCCAGGAAGCAGGTGGGTGGAGGAATGTTGCTATCTATTTTATGATTAGCATACATTGCAGTATTTAGTCACAAAGCCTGGGCCTAAAGGCATAGTTTTTGTTTCACTTTTCATTCCCCACTTCTACTTGTTAGTAGTTCTAATCTTAGAACTAGACACTATCTTCTCCCTGACACACTTGATCCTTTAGGGCATGGTACTATTGTCTCAAAACTAAAAGCTGCACTGTACTAAGTCTTGCTCTCTAACACACATGGACCTATAATTAAAAGGAGAAGCAAAATCAAAAGGGGTCCCATAAGTGTAGAAAGTAGGGTAGTCAAGAGTACAAGATAAGGGCCTTTCCACCCAGTCTCAAGGTTTTCTGTGCAATGGCATCAAATGTAGACTGAATCTCTAACTTAGAAGAGATGTGGGGCTTGCAGGTCTCCTTCTCTTGAGTAGGCCTTCTGGAGCTGCTTCCATGCTCGCTATCTCACCCACTTGAGTGCCTTGAGCCTAGAGAACAAAGGCTGGGAAAGCAGCATGTCAGCACTATGTACAGAGGCTATTTTTACCAGTGGACCCCCCTCCCCTGTCAAGTAATTCATAGGGGGTCAGTCCAAACTGTCCAGGGGTGTTCTTAACCCTGAAGAGCACTAAGGGTAGGAGAGCTATCCAACCATTAGCGCCAGTCTCTGCTGTCAATTTGGTAAAGATCTCTTAATGGTTCTATTCATCCTCTCCACCTGTCCTGAACTTTAGGGCCTATAAGCACAATGTAACTTCTAATCAATCTCCAATATCTTGGCCAGTCCCTGACTTACCTGGGCAACAAAGATTACCTTGGGTATCCCAAACCTCAGGAAGATTTCTTCTAGGATCTTCTTGGCTACCACATTGGCCGTCTCAGTCCTGGTAGGAAAAGCTTCTACCCAGCTTGAAAAGGTAACTATAAAAACTAATAAGTACTTGTTGCCATATCTATCTAGCTTAGATTTTGTAAAATCTATCTCCCAATAGGCTCCAGGCCGGTCACCTCTGAGCCTCTTCCCAGGAGTATATATGGAGTGTTCTGCATTAGCACAGGCCTTGTAGCTTTTGACTATTTCTTCTGCCAAGTCAGAGAGTCCTATAACATAGTAATTGGAGGACCTAACCACACCTTTTAAATTCTTGGCTCCCAAGTGGGTCAAGTAATGTAAGTTGGTAACATACTTGCATCCTTCTTCCTGGGGGAGGACTAGTTTTCCTTTAATTTGTCCATAACTTGATAGTCCTCAGGGATATATTTAAAGCTGGTCTCTCTGACATCATAATAATCTTTAGGCTCCTTGACTGCCAGGATCATTGCTCCTTGGGCCGCCTGTTTGGCGGTTAGGTCTGCCATCTGATTCCATTTAGGCACAGCATCTCGAGTTTTCTGGTGTCCTGGACAATGTATAATGGCCACTTTTTTGGCAAGTGTATGGCCTCAAGGTGGCTCAAAATTTTCTCTTTATTTTTTATGCCTTTCCCTGCAGATGTCAACAGCCCTCTTTGTCTGCATATTGCTCTGTGCAATGGCAAAAGCATACCTGCTATCAGTGTAAATGTTAATAGACTTCCCCTTTGCCTTTCGTAAAGCTTGTATCAAAGCCACAAGATCGGCATTCTGGGCCGACGTCCCTTCAGAGAGGCTGCTGGCCTAGATCACTTCCTTTCTATCCACCACTGCTGCCCCTGCCTTCTGCTTACCTTCAACCACGAAGCTACTGCCATCCATGTACCAGCTCCGACTCCCAAGCCAAGGCTGATCCTTCAGATCATTTCGAGTACCAGTTTCTTCTGCCAGAATGTCAGCACAGTGATTAGTAGGTGAAGAGTCATCAGTTTTGGGCAGTAGGGTAGTGGGATTGAGGACAGCAGGGGGAGCAAAGCTCACTCTTTCAGTCAACAAAAAGCTCTGATAATGTGTCATATGGGCATTGGTCATCCATCAGACAGGGGGCTCTTGAATAATGCTTTCAATGAGCATGGAGTGCCACTACAGTTATTTGCTTCCCAGAGTGAGCTTATCAGCATCCTTGTCAAGCAGAGCTATGGCAGCAATAGCTTTCAAACAAGAAAGCCACCCACTGGCAACAGGGTCTAACTTCTTGGATAGGTAAGCCACTGACTGGCCTTTTCCAAGGTCCAAAATCTGGATAAGGATTCCTCTGGTGACCCCTGCTCTCTCCACAGGCAAGGCCAAGGCTGGGGCCATTAGTAGGGCCTTTGTAATATCTTCAAGGCTTTCTGGTGATCTGGGGTCCACACAAACACCTCCCCTTCCTTGGTTAGGGGTACAACGGAGCAGCTAAGGTCACAGATCCAGGTATCCAGAGCCTGTAGAAGCCAGTGGTGCCCAAGAATTCTCTTACTTGCCTTGGTGTAGTTGGGGTGGGGATCTGAGTTACAGTTTTTTCTCTGGCTTCCATTAGCCACCGCTCCTGTCTCAAAGGGTGTTTCCCAAATAAGTAACTTCAGTATGACACGGCTGAGCCTTTTTATTTGAGGCTTGGTACCCCAACTCACTTAATTCTGTCAAGCACATTGATCTTCTGTTGCCCAAGTTCCCTATCTGTCTAGGTCTTGTCTTTTCATTCTCTTTTACCACTGCCGCCAAGATTCTAGTCAAATTTCTTTCTTGTCTATGATCCCTCCTGTTTTCTTTCTTCTGCCTCCTCTCTCTCTCTCTCTCTCTCTCTCTCTCTCTCTCTCTCTCTCTCTCTAGTAATACACCTTCTCTGTCTCTTTCACTAGATCACATAACTCAGCCTCCTTCAAATTTCTGAAGTTTCTTTCTGATGTCCAGGGCTGACTGCCTTATGAAGGGCAGGACCACTGAGTCCTTCTGGGCTTTCGAGGTAGGATCAAAGGGAGTGAACTACCTGAAGGCTTCCATAAGCCTTTCAAGGAACACTGAGGGAGGTTCGGTTGGCCCCTGCATTACCTCTCTTACCTTAGCCAAATTAGTGGGCCATCTTGAGGCACCTCGGAGATCAGAGCCTGGCAATAAGATTTTTAAGCTCTCCCTACCTTTAGCCATGTTGTAGTCCCAACTGGGGGGAGTCAAATGGAATTCCATGTTGATTTCATTTTGTAGCTGTGTAGGCTGCCCGTCAGCTCCCGGGATATTTTTTTTTCTAGTCTCTAACAGAATTCTCTCTCACTCCTTGGTTTTGAAGAGCGTTTGCAGCATCTGCTGACAATCAGCTGGAGGCTCTGATTCAGGAGAAGCCTTCACTTTTGATTTCTCTTTTAACACCAGAGTACAATCACAATTTTGGGAAGCAAAACTCAATTTTAACAGTGTAAACAATCCATTCTCTTTAAAAGTCAATACCAAACACATTGCTATAAAGTTTGGCTGCCCTAAATCCTATCTTTTATAAGTCTGGTATCTAGGATAAGAATTACATAGAATATTACCCAATTTCAGGCGTATCTTTAGAGACCTGTTTCCATGGGTTGGCTCGTGCGACATATTGTAGTTTTAAATTACTGCAACCCAGAGTTACCAGTTTTAAGCCATCTTTTTGTTACCAATTTTTAATCACAACCAATAACTTATGAGCCAATAATCTATTACCAAGTCATATAAAATATATTTATACATTTAAAACTATTCAGAAACAAAAATGAAATGGCTGCATACATTTGCTTATTTAAACCAAACAAAATTCTTAATTTTTTTTAGCTGTAATTTCCAGAGAGGAGCTCCTTGCTACCTGATGAATACAATAATCACAAGCACAGAGATTTTTGTAGGGCAAAACAGCCATCAATTCCCTTATCATAGATCTTGAGAAGCTGCTGGTCTCTTTAAGAGCAGTGTTTACAATCAACTCCTAGCGGGCTTCTCCAGCCATGCTTGACTCCTAACTACAGTTGCAGGGCTCCAATGACCAATTGATATTGTTTATATATATATTTTCTCTTTTACCAAATTATCTCCAGATAGTCGGAGAGTACTGTTTTTCTCAAAACCCATTCTCTCATGTCTCAGGTGTAAACTATCTCTAGTCAGGGTACAAAGCACCTGAGAATTACCTTTGCTTCTCTAGATTTTCACATAGCTCTAAACATTTACACAAAAACACACAAAACAGGAACCAACAGATCCAGACACAGGTGACCCTTTCTTGTCCTTCACAAGCAGGCAAAACAATTAGATGATCTCCAAGGGGGAAGCTTCCCCACCGCACCAAATGCAAGACGCACAATGCCAGGACTCCCCCACGTTCTGACTCAGAAGAGGCAACACCCCAAATTACTCACAAGAAATGGTCTTGATGCAAACAGCAAGAGGATTTTTATTTCAAGAGCACTCTTGGGCCCACAGTCATATAGAGGACCGTGGCACCCTGAGTAGCTGGGTAAGGGGGTATTTAAAGGAAGAAAACACAACTCAAGGGGGTGGGGAGGGCGTTGTTGGAAAATACCAAAAATACCAGTTAAGTGTCACCGGAAGTGGAAAGTCAAGACAGTTTTCTATGAGCTTCTAACAATAGCACATTTGCATAGCAGGCTCCAGCAATGGTCAGGGTGGGTCAGGGTGGGTCAGGGTGACTTTCTTTGAATGAACACTCCCTAAACCTAGGAAGTGGGTGGGTGGAGGAATGTCACTGTGTTTTATGATTAGTGTACCTTGAGGCATTGGGTCACAAAGGTCACATTCTCAAGCCTGGACCTAAGGCCTAGTTTTTATGTTATGCTTTTTCACTGTGGTAAATCTCCAACTCATATAATCCTGGGCAACAAAAACACAACTCAGTTAATATGAATCTATGCTGTACGCCTAGATTGGGCAGATCTACCAATACACTACCATCTTCTCCATATAAGAGACCCCTTAGAATTTGCAGGTTTCTCCAGGCCAGGTACTTCTGTTCCACTTTCCTTCCACCTCCTCCTTTATCCCTCCTCTTTCTCTCCCAAACTTTCAGCTCCACCTTCCCTCCTCTAGCCTCATTACCAGCTCTAGCCTTTATTTTACAAATTAAGGTGGGGAGAAGGTTCCCAGGAAGTCACCTGGGTACTAACACATTCCTGGTTTTCAATCCCTCCCAGGAGAGCAGAATTAACATCAAAATACAAGCAGCCCCAGGGCTATTTGCAACAGGTTGGTTTTTCAAGACAGTGATTGTCTTGCTTGTTTCTCTAGGCCAGACTGGCCTTGAACTGAGGGATCCACCTGCCTCTGCATCCCATGTGCTGGGACTAAAGGCCTGCCCCAATAGGCCCATCTGTCCATAAAGGCTCAGTAACCAGTTATACAATCAATATAGCAAATCTGCAGCTTTGCCTCCCTCCCCTTTATGGCAAGAATTAGTTCTACATCTTATATGTACTAGCTGAAAGACCCACAACATGAGGACTCCCCCACGTTTTTACTCAGGAGAGGTGACACCCCAAATCACTCAGGAGAAACGGTCTTGATGCAAACAGCAAGAGGATTTTTATTTCAAGAGCTCTCAGGCCCACAGTCATACACCACGCAGGGTAGAGGACCGCGGTGCCCCGAGTAGTTGGGTAAGGGGGTATTTAAAGGAAGAAAACGCAAAGAAAGGGGAAGCTGAGTAAACATAAGAATGGGGATCATGAGTTACAGCTCATCTCTGATGTAAGGGTTACAGGCTATCTTTGGCAAATGTTCCACAAGGAATGGGGAAGCTGAGTAAACATCGTAAGAATGGGGGTGATGAGTTATAGCTCATCTCTGACGGAGGGGTTATAGGCTATCTTTGGCAAACATTCCTGGTCCCTTACACAATGAGTCAGGCGCCTGGGTGGGTCACCCAGTGGTAATCGGCTTCTCAGGCTGAAGGTGGAAGAACAAAGAACTAAACACATGGAGTTGGGGGTCTTACATTGCCAAGTTCTGTAATCCTGAGATAGGTCTTCAACCAGGACAGTAACTATGTTTTTAAGCAGCATCTCATAACTTTACTCTTTTGGGGAAGATCAACTTGAATTTCTGAGATGGGTACCATCCTGCATAATTTATGTGGTGCTGAGGATTGAAACCAGGACTCTGTGTGTGCTGGGCAAACACTTTACCACCTGAATTTCAGCTTAGATTTCAGTATCTTTTCTACATATCAATAGTGGACATGATAAGAAGGAAATGAAGAAAACAAAGTAATTTAACATTGCCTCCAAGTAACCCTAAGCCACCTAGGAGTATTCTAAATAGTGTGGACAGTTAAACCTTTAACACTGCTGAAACTGAGTTTAGCATGCTGGCTCAATAGATAAAAAGGCTGGAGTTTAGTCACCCACACCAGTATGGTAGAAGGAAAGAGCAGACTTCTATGGGTTTGTTCTCTGACCTCCACACATGTGGTGTGGTATGTGTGCATTCTCACATATAGACAAATAATGTAACCTTTTAACAGAAAATTGAGGAAGACACAAGCAGAAGTATAATTTGGAAAATAAAAGAAGTACCTCAAGCCTGGGAAGATTGTTTGCTTGGTGAAATGCTTGATGTAGGAAAGCACGAGGTCTTCAGTTTGGATCGCCATCCCCAATATGTAAAGCTAGTTTGGACAACATGTATCTTTAACCAGTGCTATGAAAATAGGAGAGATTGGAAACCCTGGGGGTTGCTGCTTATCATTCCTTCCAAGCTAGAAAGCCTCAGGTCTAGTGAAAGACCTGATCTCAAAATAGACAGTAAATGGTGATTTATGAAGATACTGAACATCAACCTCTAATAACCTCACACATGCACACACAGACACACATGCACTCAGAGATACATTTAAACGTGTATACACAAATGTACCCTCATATACAATTAGAAAAGAAACCCATGGCTTAGAGTCATTCTCTACTATGTAGCTAACAAGAGCCAGTAGGAGAAGAATGTGATAGAAAATTATTCTGACATCATGATCAAATTAATTTGCCAAAACCTCAGTCAAAGTTCACAGCAGTACTTCCAATATATTTGATCAGGTATGTTGTTTTACATAAAGGTAATAAATATTATTTACAAATGATTTTTTATTTTAAAGAGATATTTGGGAAACTCAGTAAATATCTGAAATCCTTATATAGTCCAAACCAAAATCAGAAAGCACATTCTAGGAAAAAGCCCTGTTACTATATGAGTTATAACTAATTCCTCTCCTTCAAGGCAGACCTGAAGGTGGCACAGAAGATCCAACAAGGGACAGCATCCTATGAAGACAAAGGATGTTTGAAGACATTCTGCCAGCAGTCACAACACACAAGGAGTCAGATGAGTTACTCATGTAAGAAAAGCGTCCGGTGTAAGTCGCCTTTCAGTAACTGTCCGAGGCTTCTTAGTGAGGAGACACTGTGTACATATAGACGACACAGGAATACATTTTCTGGGAAGTCACTCCTGACTGAACAGAGAAGTCACAAAAGGGAGAAGCCATATGAAAGTTCAGGATGTGGGAAAGCTTCCCATACCAAGTCTCAGTGTCACAAGATTCACAGAGATGAGAAGCCCTACAAATGTCTAGAATGTGGGAAATATTTCTACTACAAATCACAAGTCATTGAACATCAAAGAAGTCATACAGGTGAGAAGAAGCCTTATGAGTATACAGAATGTGGGAAATCTTTCAGCTATAAATCCCACCTCACTGTACACCACAGAAGTCACACAGGTGAGAGGCGGCATGAATGTGCAGAATGTAGAAAAGTTTTTTACTATAAGTCCCAGCTCACACAGCACCAGAAAAGTCATACAGGGGAGAAGCGCTATGAATGTACGCAATGCCCAGAAGCTTTCTACTTCAAGAAACAACTTACTCATCATCAGAAAACTCATAGTGCTCAAAAGTGCTTTAAATGTAAAGAATGTGGTAAAACATTCAACTGGAGATCCAACCTTGCTGTTCATCAGAAAATTCATAGTGGGGAGAAGCCCTTTGATTGTAAACAATGTGGAAAAGCATTTTACTGCAAGTCCCACCTCACTGTGCATCAGAGAACTCACATAAGTGAAAAGCTCTATCAGTGTTCACAGTGCAGGAAAGCATTCTTCTCTCAGACACAGCTTACCGTTCATCAGAGAATTCACACTGACGAGAAGCCCTATGAATGTAAGCAATGTGACAAAACATTCTACAGCAAGTCTGGGCTTACTGCACATCAGAAAACTCATACAGGCGAGAAGCCCTATGAATGTAAAGAGTGTGGGAAAGCATTCTATAACAAGTACTTGCTCATTGAGCATCATAGAGTACATACAGGTGAAAAACCCTATCACTGTACAGAATGCAGGAAAGCATTCTACTGCAAAAAATATCTCTCTCTACATCAGAAAACGCACGCAAGTGAGAAGTCATTTCATTGTGCAGAGTGTGGGAAAGCTTTCTCCTGGATGTCACACCTCACTCAGCATCAGAGAATTCACACAGGTCAGAAGCCCTATGCATGTGAACAGTGTAAGAAGACTTACTACTTTAAGAGACAACTCACTTGACATCAAAGAACTCATACACACGGGAAGTCATGAGGTATAAATAATGCAGGAAAATGCAACCTTTCTGTGAATGAAAGAACTCAAACAAGGGAGAAACCCTGTGGTGAGTGTACCAGATACAGAAAATTTACCTCTCATGCATACCTTACTCCAAGTCATATGCGAAAGCCTAAGAGTGTAAAGAATGTATGAACTCTTACTCAAGTGTGTAATCAGAAAGCTTGTAGGTGAGAATGATTAGTGTAAAAACTGGAAATTTTCTAGTGTTAGTCAGGTGTTACTCCACCAATGAACATCTACTGGAGTCTGTCTGCAAACATTGTTGGAAGGCCACATATATCTGTCTTGTAAGAGAATTCATACATGGGCTGTCTCCTATGAAGTTAAAAACTATACAAAGGCTTTCTCATTCTTCAGATTCTTTCAGTTTATTGTAGCTGAGTATTTTATAGAGTTTAAAGAAGAGAGGAACGCTTTCCAGCACTAAGCCCCATCAATTCCTACCTGAAAGCTTTTATAGGTGTGACTCCCGTGAAATTAGTGAAGATAGACACATTTTGAGGCAGGAATTGGGCCTCTGCATTAGCAACTTCTCATGTGCTATGCCAAGTAGAGCAACAAGCAAAGTGAGCTATATTAATTTTCGCTTTCAGTTCTTGGCCCTGGTACTGCAGGTTTGCCGCAGCTCAGTGACTGAAGATTGAACTTAGCAACCCAGGTGGGTTCCATTTGATAAAATGCAGGAAAGCCTTCTGAAGTGCCCATGTCAGATGATGACATTGTAACCCATGTGTTTCACACCCTAAGAGTACCAAAACTTTTGAAGTGAACTTGAAATTTATCTGGCATCAGAAACCCAACAGAGCTGATCAAACAGAGGATTCTACTATGAAAACATACTTCTGTAGTTCATGTGACTTTTTTTTTTTTTACAAGAATTCACCAACTATTAGTGTAAGTATTCTAGAAACAGCATTCAGTCATGCTTCCGCAGGCTAGGGCCTGCCCTAAATTATGTTCATGGGATGAAGTGATCACTGGAACCTGTTCACACATATCAAAGCTACAAGCTATGTTATGGCATTACCTGCCCAATTCAAAAGCTCAAGGACCCTGATCTTGTGAGCCTCTTAGAGATTTCTGCTTTCTCCAGCAAGACTCAAAGTTGTTTCTTCCTTTCTGGACTCTGTATTTCACTTTTACATGTTCTGTTTTCCTATCCTCTTCACATCTATAAAGCTGAACTTATTTCAGGAATCCACATGGACCTCTTCTCCAGGAAGACCCAGGACTTTACCTGGAACATGATTAATACTGAGGTATATTATCCATTCCATTGCTCCAGTCAGGGAAGTCCTGCGAACATTGTTGATTTCCTGTAGAGATCTTAATGTTTCTTTTAATCCTGATTACAGTTGTTACAATCATTATCTTCCTTCATATAAATTAAACTATGTTGCCAATTTTATTCAAAATGACTTTCATTATCCAGCTAATTCTGTCACTTACCATGCAAGCAACACCTTTTCCACTTTTCTAAAAGGTCTGTAATATCTTCAAATACTCTTCAGTTCTTTTGGAGGACTGATGGATTTCCCCGAATTGATGCCTAATTGGACTGATACTGATTAATGGAACTTTTCAAATAAACCAGATTGGGGGCTGGAGAGATGTGTCAGTGGTTAAGAGCAGCGGCTGCTCATTCATAGGACCCAGATTTGATTCCTAGAACACACATGGTGGTCAACAGCTCTATAAATACAGTTTCAGAGGATCTTCTGGCCTCTGTGGACATCAGGTATACAGGAGATACAGACATACATACAAGCAAGACATTCATAAAACCTTACAAATATACAAAATTTGCAATCTTATTACTCCTTTTAGCACTGTATAACTAAATATAGACATCTCTTTCCTTATGTCTCTTCCTTTTGTTAGTTGAGGATTCTGTCTTGTCATATATAGAAGTTTTTGTTTGTTTGTTTGTTTGTTTTTGGTTTTGTTTTTGGTTTTTCAAGACAGGGTTTCTCTGGCTGTCCTGGAACTCACTTTGAAGACCAGGCTAGCCTCGAACTCAGAAATCCGCCTGCCTCTGCCTCTCAAGTGCTGGGATTAAAGGCGTGTGCCACCACTGCCCAGCTATATATAGAAGTTTTAAGCCAGGTCTTTATTTGTATTAAGGCTATCAGCCACATAAAATAGTCCATTATCATGAGCAACAGTCATTATTCTATGATATAGGACACAAGGAATATTTTTTATTTTTACATCACACATAATGCCCACACAACATTGAGGCAGGTATATCAATGTACCTGACAAAACTCTTAAGTAAAATCTCAGTTTCATCAACATGAAAACCTGCTTATGTTGGACCTATATTTGAAGGGTTTGTACCTCCTTTAAAGCTATCAAAATTGTCTCATATGGGCTGGCGATATGGCTCAGCAGTAAAGAGCACTGGCTGCCCTTCCATTGGACCCAGGTTCCATTTGCAGCACTCAGATGACAGCTCACAACTGTCTGTAAGTCTACTTCCATTGGACATGTGTGCTCACAGGAGGGCTCTTAAATAGAGCATATGCAGTTCCACCTGTAGGAGAAACAGCCTTTGAACAGCAAATCTAACCAGTCCTTCCTTGGAGTGGTTTTGACTTCCTGCTATTTCTTTTGTGCCCAAACATGCTCCTTTTCTGCAATGATTAATCATGTACTTTAACCCCTTCCTAGAATTAAGAACAAAGCACACATTGAAAGAGTTACAGAGATCATGTGTGAAGCTGAATCCAAAGGATGGACCCAATGACTGCGGCTGCCAGGGATCCATCCCACAGTCAGCCACCAAACATAGACACTATAGCATGTGCCAGCAAGATAGTGCTGAAAGGGCCCTGATATAGCTGTCTTGTGGGAGACTATACCAATGCCTGGCAAACATGGAGATGGAAGCTCACAGTCGCCTATTAGATGGAACACAGGGTTCCCAAGGAAGGAGCTAGAGAAAGTACCCAAGGAGCTGATATAGGTGGAAGAATAACATGAACTAACTAGTACCCCCTGAGCTCATGTCTCTAGCTGCATATATAGAAGAGGATGGCCTAGTTGTCCATCAGTGGGAAGAGAGGCCCCTTGGTCATGCAGACTTTATATGCCCCAGTACAGGGGAACGCCAGGGCCAAGATGGGGGAGCGGGTGGGTAGGGGAGCAGGGCCGGGAGGGAGGAGGGTATAGGGAACTTTCTGGATAACACTTGAAATGTAAATGAAGAAAATATCTAATAAAAGTTGGAAAAAAACTATAAAAGAAACACGTCAAAATCAGCCCGGTGATGATTGCCTTCGTAGGACTCCCATAATGCAGGTAAAGCAAGACTTGATGTACAGAATTACATAGCATTAGTAAGGTCCTGCAGAGTGGAAGACAGCATCAACAGACTGAAGAGAGAACCTGCAAAAACAAAAGTTTGCCAGAAAAATTTAACTGAGGACAAATACGGAGAATATATTGAAGAGCAGAAAATAAATAAATAAATAAATAAATGAATAAATAAACAACCTCAAAACCTAAAAAAAAAAATCATGTGCTTTAAAAAAATTTTTATGTGTTTGGATCTATTGTGTACATATATGTGTCCCACATACTTTCCCGGTACCTTTGAATGCCAGAAAGGGGCATTAAATTTCTTGAAACTGAGTTACCATCAATTGTGACCTACCATGTAGGTTCTAGGAATTGAACCCAGGGTCTTTTGAAATAGCTAATCATATATAACTGCTAAGATAACTCTTCAACCCATTACCCATTTTTTTGTTTGTTTGTTATTGTTTGTTTGTTTGGTTGGTTGGTTTTTTTACATCGCTACACATCTTGATTCCTCTTTTGTTGCTGTGATAAAACATCATGACTGCTAGAGCACAACTGTAGCAGGGTTGTGGGCAGCCGGACAGATGTGAGGAGTGGGCAAACAAGGAGTCTGACCACCATTTGTCTTTAAAACATTTGCCTCCACCCTGGAATAGCTCAAACTGTCTTTATTTATACAAGTTCCAGCAAATTCAAGCATAAGCAGCTTCCATGCATTTATCTTTAATTACTTTCCAAGAATCATTACATTTACCCATTTGGGGTTTTTTTTTTCCTTTCCCCACTCCTGTATCATCAATTGTCCTTTACCCCGTTTTTCAATATTAATTAACCTTTATTTCATATCTAAGCATGAATTTTGTATTGCAAGCCATATGATTAGATCTATCCAGGCATCTTCTATTAGTACTGTGCCTAGGCTGCTAGCAGACATGTGGTTATAGATATGATTAATCTTTAGCAGTATGATACTTTTATATTTTTGTAGTCAGCAGGGGATGTGATAGATACCCTACATAGAATAATATTTTTCATTCTATTCCCTACACATTTTTGTGTGAACAGTAGTTGTAGTCCTATTCTTTATACATCTCAGAATGGTAATGGTTAATACCTAACTCTTAACTATTGGGACCAACTTCCTATTCTTCCTGGCAGTTTCTACGTGTACTTTTTGCCTCCTAGGAGAATAGGAGATTTAGATTCCTATGTTGATTTTTCTGGCATTGGACGTTTTATGCCCTTTATTCTCCCCTTATATGTTCTCTAATGCTTGGGCCTAGCCCTGGCAGGTCCTCTTTCTTCTTTGGTTCTTCTTGAGTCAGCAAAGGGGAAAGCACTTCAATGGGGATAAGACTTAATCTTATGAGATATTTAGGTTACTGGATGATAATAAGATGTTTACCTATTTCAAGTCTAAGTTACTTTGCTTCAGTAGCTGACCTGCCTTCTGAGTTCCTCTGAGATGAGAAAGTTATTTAACATGTCATAAAACAACAGGGAATTAAGTAATGCAGCCTTTGTTCTATCTCAGCAGGAACTGCATGATTCTAGCTCCCAGCCTGCTAGTTGAAGTCGCATAAAGTAAAAGGGCCACATTGAAAAGTGATTTAGCTTTTTATTTCTGAGTTCTAAAAAGTTTCCTATGAAATCTCTCTAAGAAAAAGGAGAAAGGGGCTTCTAGAGAATGGATAAGGGTTCAAGAAAAAGTGGGATAAGGGTATCTAAGAAAAGGGGGACAAGAGGTTCTCTTTTCTTTGTCCTTAACACTTATACATCTTTCAGAATACATGATCACATGGTAAAAAGTTCATCACAAGTTTATGCATATATTCAAATCATAAATTGAATAAGAAGTTTACAACAGAGAATGTTTACATGCATATTGATTAGGAGTAATTATCTGGCTAAACATTCATCATCTATTACTAACTACAGGTTCATGAAGAGTTAAAAACAATAACTTTTATGAGTAAGTTATTAGTGAAGTTTTATATAGATAAATCCAGTCAATATTTTATCTGCTGTCCTTGCACCTATAGGAAATCATAGTTCCCTTTTTATGACCTTTGGTTAATTGTTTTACAACCTCTTGAAATGTCCTTTGAGTAGTAGATGCCTTCTCGCTATCTCAGAAGCAATTAACTTGTGACACTTGAAGACTGGCAGGGTTCTCATTACAGTTTTGACATCAGAAAGGATTTAATAGCAGTCTCATTATAAAAGAACTTAATAAATACTATAATTTTAGGAATTCTTATAGGATCATCATTAAGAATTAAGAATTCATCTATTTGTCTATATAGCATTACTACAAGACAAGCAGTACTACATTGTTCTTCAGAGAGATGCTCAAAAGGGTGGGCTAATACCTAGTGATTGTTACATATGTCTAATAATAACAAGAGAAGCATATTAATAGCAGGAATCTTTCCTAAAATAAATTTTGCCTGGGCATTGCCTTCCAGAGAAAATCTGTCACAGATTTTAATCCAAGGTGGACCCATCTCAGGAAGATCACTTGCTAGTTTTTAGCTTCTCTTTACTGGCTTCTGGTTCTATAAGTTCTTAATGTCATCTTTTAAGAAACTATTTCCTAAATTCTTGAAATATAGTTATCTCCTTTTTTAGAGTAGTTAAGTAAGCAAGAACAACCAATGCCTTTGATCACTGAATCATCTCTCTGCCTAGGTCTCTCTGTATAGATCAATCTGGCTTAAACTCACCAGATCTTTCTACTTCTGCTGCTTGTTTGCTGGGGCTAAAGGTATGTATCACCATACCCAGAAGGGATTTCTTCTAACAGAATAAAAATTAATCAATAAGGTAACTAACAACTTCAAATATTAAAATCAAAGGAGTAAACACCCTTTCCCAATAAACCACCCTAGAAGACAAGACAAATGGACAAATGATAAAGAATTTGTGTGCCATGTTAAAATCAACCACATGCATACATTATAATCAGAAAATAACTAATATGAGTACAAAACACACACACACACACACACACACACACACACATACACATACAGAAATTTACAAGATGAAAGACCATACATGACAATGATCCCATCTCTGTGATAACAAAGGACAAAACTTCAAGTAAATGGGTTCTCAAATTGACTACATGTTCAAAAATTAGTCTCCTGATGATCAGACCAAAGCAGGCAAATTATGAATAAATCCATTCACATACATAATGATTATAGCACCTTAAGACAGTTACAATTGAGAGTAACTAATTGGACATAGCTGACTGTGCTGTGCTGGATCTAATGCAGTCTGGGCTTACCAGCATAACCCTGTAACCCTTATATTATACTTCATAAACACCTTCAATTTGATAAATCAGTTTGCTGCAGCCCTTTGATTTTTTCCCTTGGGTAAAAATCATATGTGAGGAGAAGCTTCTCAAGTGCTGGTTTGTAGCAGATTTTGCCTCTCGTGGCAGCAGATGGGATGGTAGCAGGCAGAGAGTGGAAGGCTTGTAGGGTTAATGCTCACACGTAGGTAGCAAGACACTAAGTTGTATTATAAATATTTAAACTGTATTGGCCTGGGAGAGAGCTGCTTCAACTTCTATGCACTTACAACTCTGCTTTGTCCGAGAAAACTTCACCTAACTATAAAAGTACACCCCATGATATGTATTTATATAAATCAAATATTTACTGGTAGAAAGAAGTTTACTTAAAAATTTGGGGGGAACTTGTGGAGGGGAACTGGAGAGATAGATGGCTTAGCAGTTAATAGTACTTGATGTTCTTCTAGAGAATCTGAGTTCAACTCCTAGCACCCACATGGCAGCTCACAACTGTATGCAACTCCATTCTCAGGTGACCTAATACAGTCTTCTGGTCTCAGTGGGCAGTAGACACTCACTCATGCACACAGACATACATGCAGGCCAAGTGCCCATGCACATAAAGATGAATCCTAAAACATGTTTTGAATATTTAATAAGATAAAAATAATTTGGGGCCCGCCATCCTTCCTCCGAGCCCAGCGGACACAACTAGGGACATCCCAGGACTTTAGGATCGCATCGGGGTTACGCGTGAGTGCAGTGCACAGGTGGTGTTGGGAGCATCGGATCAGTGGTTGCCCCCAGAGGCAGGATCCGAGAACTCCGCCCCACCGGAGGCTGGGCCTCTCCCAGCCTGAGCACCCGCCTCCCCGC
>LR749490.1:4513563-4574782 GCA_902729485.2 Mus minutoides
GCCTAGTTGGCCATCGTTGGGAGGAGAGGCCCCTTGGTCATACAGACTCTATATGCCCCAGTACAGGGGAACACCAGGGCCATTACGTGGGAGGGGGTGGGTAGGGGAGCAGGGCGGGGATGCGGGAGGGTAAGGGAAAATTTCTGGATAACATGTGAAATGTAAATGAAGAAAATATCTAATAAAGAGGGAAAAAAAATAATTTGGGACACATGCTTATACTCCTAGATAAAAGGTGAATTCAGATTTGCATTCTAACGATGTGGATTTCCTTGTTTACTTTTTAGATAAAATTAAGTCATGGTTGAGTATTTTATTTGATATACAGGGCAGAACATCTGCCATGTTTTTCAGAGTTTATGTTTTCATTTTAAATTCATCAGTCTTGAAAAAACAGTTTGTCATAAATATGTATGAGTATTTTCCCTGCATGTATGTAGGTGTACCACCTCTTTGCCTGGTGCTTGAAGAGATCAGAAGGCATCACATCTTCTGCAAATGGTCTTACAAATGGTTGTGAGCTACCATGTGATTCCTGGGAACCAAACTCCAAGCCCCTTGCAAGAGCAAGTGCTGTTAAACATTGAGTGGTCCTTTACTGCTTTCTTATTCACATTACCAATTCAGACTGTGAATGGACCAAAATTGGCACGGGACACTCTAAGACCAAGTTCTCAGCACAAAGTAGACTTCTTTGCCCCCCAAGGACAAAGGGCAGGTAATAAGACAAAGCAGGAAAAGATAAAAGAATAGAAATAAAGAGACAGGAAAAATGGCAGGGGAAGAAGGGATATTTGTTCTGGAATGACAAAGGACTGCCTCTGGATAGAGAAGAGACATACACAGACATTGGGAAAGTTGCAATTTATAAAGGGGAAAAGGTAATCCCTGTGCTAGGACGAGCTGGTTTGTTTTTATTGGACACATTAATTAGGGTAGCTAAAAGAGGCCTTTGATTGCTGGACTTCAGTACTTTGATAGCTGGACCTTAGTGGTCAGCCTCTGGAGGAAGAAGTGGCCAAAGAAGGTGGCTAGTTTTAGGAATGTAAGTAATTTAACTGTTTAGCAAGGTAGAGGGAATGGAGAAAGGGCAAGGCCTGCCAAGGTCATCTTTGCCATGCTTTGGCCTACTAGAGCCCTTCAGACTGCACTACGAAGTTAGACAAGACCAACTCAAAAGAAGACTAATGTCGCAACACCAAGCAATACATACAGCACAGGGCATTACCTACCAGTGTCTCCCTCCACCCAGTGAGTTGAATGGGTGAAGTGTATTAGGTAGAGTAGGGATATTTGCAATAATTGTACAAACCTTTTATGAAACTGAAGGTTGCTTTTGCATTAATCATAGCATTGTTTCCTTAATAGCACCAGTCACAAAATCCCCCTGATAGTTCACCACGAGGGTCCTACTCTGATCTTGATGAGAATGGTTGCAAGATTATCTAGACTTTAGATCTAGATTTTATTGAGGCTCCTGACAGAGTTAGGGGAAACCTTATTTGCCCGTGGGAGGGCTTGGTGCAGCTACTATGTGATTGATGCCATGCTGTATACCTCTCTGCAGGGGAGCTGTGGGAGGCTGTAGCTACATGACAGGAGCCAGGTGCCCAGGAGGCATGGCCGAACTCCTGCCGTCCCATGCAGGTGGAAATCTCCACCCACCGGGGTTCCTCTGTTCCAGACCTATCTATGCTCAACCGGGGACCAGGCTATCTGTGCACAGCCCAACACCCACAGCTTAGGACTGATAACTCCAGTCTCTGCATGTGAAAAAGCCAAGTTTTCAGGAACCAAAACCTTCAGTCTTTAAGTACTCAGGTCTCAGCCCCAGACTGGCCTTGTGAAATTCCCTTCTGAGCAAGGACTCGGAACTAGATTCCTTTTTCCTTTCATCAGGGTCTATGAGAAAGCCTTGGATCAATCTGGCCCTCAACAATGAAACACTTGGATACCTATGAAATAATGGGAGATTAAGTCACAAAGTTGTAAGAACACAGAAGTCAAAAAGTGTTCCTAAAGGAAATCAAAATATTCTTAGCAAAAAGCACAAGTGCTCATGGGTAAATTAAACCACAAAGATGCATTCTAAAAATGTAGAGAAAAAAATTTCAATCAGTTAACCTATATTAGGAACTAGATAAAGAACCTAAAACAAGCAAAGGAAAGTAACAGTTAACCAAGTCTTGGGTTATTTGCTGTTGTTGTTTGTTTGTGTTAGGGTCTAGGAGTTGCTTCACAAACCATGCAAACAGGGATAGTTTAATGAGTGCACAGCCCAAGACTGATCAATCAGGGCAGTAGCGCACAGACTCGGGAGATGGAAGCTGTAAGCCTGTACACTGTTCAGGGTCAGTTTATATAGGAAAAAAAATTGATCTCATAAGCAGAAATGGGGTGGGCTATATAAGCTCAGTGGGCTTCAGGGTGACCAGCCAAATTTGTCAGCAGTTTAGATACCTGAAACTAACCTCTGTCTAGCTTGGCTCTGAGTGAAGGCCATGGCTGGGGAATTTCCAAAAAGAAGAAGAATGAGCCTCATAACAAGATATATGATCAGCCTGACCTTGCTTTGAGCCAAACTATTTTTCAGTGTCTATAATCAAGCTGCTGTGTTGTTGTTGTTGTTGATGCTGTTGTTGTTTGTACCAGCAGTATGGTGAAAGGAGTGGATTGGCCTGAGTCAGGCTGACTCCATGACAGGCTTCAAACTAGCAATTCAAAAGATCAGGCCTGAATCTCTACTTCCCAGACAAGTCGACTGGACAAGTCAGTCGCTGCAACAACCACGGTCTTATGCAAAGGGATCCCTTAGCAGCTTACACAAAGGCCAGATAGCCAAGCTTGCAGCCAAGAGGTCAAGATCTACCCCTCCTTGGCATGAAGCAAAACTCTAACCAATCATAGCATCACCCAGACCCCCAGATATAGAAGATATAGGTTACCTACCCCTCCCTAAGGTTCCTCCTTTTGGCTTTAAAACTGAATCTGTGAATTAAGACAGGGTCCTTCCATCCTGATCGAATTGGGCCCCTACTTGGAGGAATTGTTTAACAAATTCTCTTTACTTTTGCATACTATTTGAATCTGGGGTATCATTCTTCAGTGATTCACAGCCCCTAACATTTGATGCATTGGCTGGGAAGCACATTACAGACAGCTGAGCGGTTCAGAGAGCTTCTCTCCCAACCAGTCAGTCAGTTTGGGAGAGCTGAGTCCATGTTTGTGTTTGTTGCCATCCTGGAGGCCAGAGGGGCAAACAGGACTTGTATTTTTCTACACAAAGCAGGGGACTAAGGGGAACGACCCTGAAATCCCACCTGGAAAGCTCCCCCTGGTCCCCAGTGCTCTCACCTGTATCTGGAGAACCCAACGGTTCCCACATGGTTTCTGGAGAATCTTGAGTATTCTCACCTGGTTTCTGAGCCAGCCGTAAGTCTCTGATACTATTGTGCATGAAGGGTGAGACCTTCTAAAAAGCTGGTTCTGTTTTACTTCCCCTCCCCCCTCCACTGGGAACATCCTTCTGTGTTTGTCTTTGTGTGCTCTGTTCATGATTGTCATCATTCTATACCAATTTTTAGGATATTATCTTGATTTTGATTTTTAAAATGGTGCAGGTACAGAGCAGCCCTCTGAATCTGGTTCTGGGCCATTTAGGGACTTCCACCACGTTGGGGAGGACTCAAGAGTGAGTGTTCATTTCAGTAAGCTCACCACTTTTTGTAGGAATGAATGACCCACCTTTAAGGTTGTCTGGCCCAAAAAGGGGACTTTCCATCTGCCTATCATTTACTGGGTGAAAGCTATAGTCTGTGAGGTCCAGGTCACCACATAGCAGTATTTAGTGGAACCCAACCCTTTTTGTCACCACCCCCTTTTTGCCTTTTCCTGAAGGAGGACAGGCCCTGGTGGCCAACCTTTCTTCCTCCTTCAGCTCCCAAAGAGGATCTTTGCCCTCCTCCTTATATTGCTGCTGCAGTCCCTGCCCAGCAGGATCAGGCAGAAGAAGGTCCTGAGTCAACCTGGAGTTGCCCCATACTCAGGCTTGTGCACCCCAAACAGCTGACTCAGCTTCTCATCAGGCTGAATGAACCACTTAACAGTGTTGCTGTCTTCAGACACACCAGAAGAAGGCATAGGATATGGTTATAGATAGTTGTGAGCCACCATGTGGTTGCTGGGAATTGAACTCAGAACCTCTGGAAGAACAATAAGTGCTCTTAACTGCTGAGCCATCTCTCCAGCCCCCAAATGTCAGTTCAGACAGCTGTGAGGGATTTGAACCAGGGACCTTTGGAACCACAGTCAAAGCTCTTAACTGCTGAGCCACCCCTCCAACATGCCATCAGCTCTTATAAGACTCAGTCATGCTGACTCACCAGCGCCCCCCACCCCTCATGACTGTCAGCAACCAACTGCTGCAGATCCTCTTCACCACAGAAAAGCGGGAGAGGGTTATGGTTGCTGCCTGAAGTTGATTCTGGGGACAAAGGGTTGCCCACCCAGGTTCAGGTCAGTATTAACCTGGCCTTCCCCTTGATTCGACCTGACTGACATTCCAACACTGATGTCTCTAAGGAGAGACTTGGAGCCTACCGACAGATTCTAATGGAGGACCTCTGACAGGCTGTCAAATTTATTCAAGATGAGTCAGGTTACCCAAGAAAAGGATGAGAGTCCTGGGTGGTTTCTAGAAACAGAGGTCTATAGAACCTATACCCACCTTGATCCCAAAGCTAGAGAAAACCAGTCAGCTGTGAACATGGCTTTTGTTAACCAGGAAACCCCTGACAATCTGCAGAAACTCCACCGCTTGGAGGAGTTCGAAGGTAAACAATTGACAGAGCTGGTCGCTGTAGCAGAAAGAGTCTACAACAATAGAGAAACCCTCCAAGGAGCGACAAAAACAAGACTGGCCAAAATATTGCTAAGTGCTGCCAAACAAGACTGCAAAGATAATAGTGAACTGAGGGACATGGCTCAGAAAAGAGGAAGGGGTAAGCAAGGTACAGTTGATGGGGAGTCCCAGCCTCCAATGACACTAAAGAAAGGCCAATGTGCCTGCTGCAAAGAAAGGGGCTATTGGAAAAACGAATACCCCAACAGAAAACCCAAAGTCCTGAAATTAGAGGAAGTCAATCACTGAGGGCAATGGGGTCAATGTCCATTTGAGCCCTGGGCAACCTTGAAGGTGGAGGGGAAAACAATAGATTTTCTTGGAAATACTGGTGTACAACATTCCATCTAAAAACAACCATCAAGGCCATTGTCAGATTGAAAAACATGGGTAGAAGGGGTAATGGGCAATAAGCCCTATCCATGGACTACCTGAAGAAAGGTAGACTTGGGAGTAGGATGGGTAACTCACTTTTTTATGGTCATCCCAGGATGCCTGTACCCTCTGCTGGGGAGAGATCTCACCAAGACATGGGAGCCTGAGTCCATCTTGGCCCAGAGGGAGTGGAAGTGCTGGATAAGAATGGCTCCATCCATGTTGTGTCCCTGGTCCTAGAAGAATATGTTGTCCCCTTAGCCAATGTCCTCACCAAATTTCACTACTCCAAAAGTTCCAGACTGATGTTCCCAAAGTTTGGGCAGAGAGAAATCCAACCAGACTGCCCATCACAGGGCTTCAGTCATAGTCCAATTAAAGGTTGGGCTACCCCAGTTTGCAACTGACAATTTCAAATGCCAAGAGATGTTGTAAAAGATATTTTTTAATAATATATTCCAGGGCTGGTGAGATGGCTCAGCGGGTAAGAGCAACCGACTGCTCTTCCAAAGGTGATGAGTTCAAATCCCAGCAACCACATGGTGGCTTACAACCACCCGTAATGAGATCTGACGCCCTCCTCTGGTGCGTCTGAAGTCAGCTACAGCGTAATTATGAAGAATAATAATAAACGAATCCTTGGACCGGAGAGATCGACCGGAGCAAGTGGGGCTGTCCGGAGCGAGCGGGGCCGAACAGAGCAAGTGGAGCCGATTGGAGTGAGCAGGGCCGACTGGAGTGAGCGGGGCCAGCCAGAGTGAGAGGGGCTGTACGGGGGTGGCTGGAGCGAGTGGGGCTGGCCACAGCGAGCGGAGCCGGGTCGAGCGGAGCGAGTGGGGTTGACCGGAACAAGGGGGAAAAAAAGAAAGCAGAATTCTGAGCTTTAATGAATATATATATATATATATATATATATATATATATATATTCTAGCACAGAGTTCCTTCTTGCCTTAGATAATTTATGTTCCTGGATGAAATATACTCACATAGCCTTTATATTTTTAAATATGCCTTAGGCAGCACAATAGCTTGGCAACTGCCTACCCTCCATGCTGTTAGAATCCACTTTTCTACTGATAACTCCGAGTTACTACTTACTGATTTCTGTGTTCCATCTGGGCTGCTCTTAACTCCAATTGGCCAGCCCACATAGCCACGTTTTTATAGCTCAGCCATCCCATTGTGGCTCTTCTCCTCCTTCCTGCATGTCCTTCCTCTTCAATGACTGTTCCTTTCTTTCTCTACCTGCCTCCTACTCTTGAACCTCTAGGCCCACCTTTCCCCTCCACTGCCCAATCACAGGCTGTCTACTTTATTGACCAGTTAAAATGGGAAGAGGGTTCACATGACATCAACTGAGTATATGATGGACCACTCATCTGGGGCAACCCCTTTTGAGGAAGCAGAATTAACATCAGAATACAAAGAGCATCAGGCCAACCCACTACAAAGAGAGGCCAGGATAATCCCAAACATCAACTCTAGAAAGCTGGGATCTTGATCCCTTGCCAATCAGAATGGAGCATTCCCCTCCTTCTAGTCAAGAAGGAAGCCTCATTCCTGTGACTACCAACCTGTGCAGGACTTGAGGGAAATAAACAAGCAGGTGAAGGGTATTCACCCCACAGTTCCAAACCTTTTTCACACCCTGCTGAGTAGCTTCCCTCCCAAGTACACTGCACACACTGTGCTCAACCTGAGGATGCCTTCTTCAGCCTGTCCCTGGCTTCGAAAAGCCAGCACCTATTCACCTTTGAATGGCAGGACTAGGAATAGGGGCTTCAACAGACAAGACTGGGACACACCTGCCTCAGGGATTCAAGAATTCACCCACCATCTTCAATGAGGCACTGCATGAGGACTTGGGTGAGTACTGGCAGGCCTACCCCCAAATAATTCTACTCCAATATGTAAATGACCTCCTGATAGCTGCCCCTAATATGGAGACTTGCCAAGGAGCAACACAGGATCTGCTACAAGGACTGATCAACTGGGCTACTGAATGTTTGCTAAAAAGGCCCAGCTCTGACAACCTGAGGTCACTTATCTGGAGTACATACTCAAAGAGGGTCAATGTATGTTGTCAGATGTCCAGAAACAGACCATCCTCAGCATCCTGGTCCCATCTACCCAAAGGCAAGTATGGGAATTTTTGTTATCTGCTGGGTTTTGTAGACTCTGGGTGCCAGGATTTACTAAAATAGCCACTAGGGGACAAGAAGACAAACTATAATGAACCACTGCAATGGGCATGGCCTTTAAGACTTTGAGGAAGGCCTTGTTAGAGGCACTGGCCCTGCCCTCCTGGACATTCACGAACCCTTCCACCTATATGTGGATTACAGAAAAGGCATAGCAAAGGGAGTGATCACTAAAACCTTAGGCCCATGGAAAATATCTGTAACCTATCTATCCAAAAAGCTAGATTCAATGGTTCAGAGATAATCAGCCTGTCTGAGGATTATAGCTGCACAGCCCTGCTGGTTAAAGATGCTGACAAGATAACCTTGGGGCAGGAACTCATCATCACCACTTCTCAGAGTCCTTCCATCCTGATGGAATTGGACCCCCCGCATGAAGGAATTTGTTCAATAAATTCTTTTTGGTTTTGCATACTATTTGAGTCTGGGGTATATTCTTCAGTGATTCACTGACCCTAACAATGGGATGGCTGGCAGGCCTGAAGCTATTCTGCGCCTACCCTGACCAGCAGGAATTAGATGCAGGACAACCAGGTTCCTTCTCGAGGCGGTTTACTCAGGATACTTGATGAAGTTACAGCATGTGGAAAAACCGCAAAATGGCCCCCAACCTCACCGGGAGCGGCCATATAAACCCTGTCCTGGCCTATAGCAGGATGCCACATGGCTCTTGCTCATACGCTAGGTTAAGTCGGGCGTCAGATCATGCCACTGATGACATAGCCTTATGCCATATTAGGAGCTGTCCACGTCATTAAGGCTGAGGCGATCAGAGCCATCTTTAAGGCACGGCAGCAAGGTTCTCCACATGAAGCAAATTGGCTATGTTTAGCCAGGGTAGTAATATCAAGGAACCAGGTCAGGAAAGCAGGTTTTAACTGAAGTTCTAGGCAGTTGTGAGTTGGCAGATCTGTGATCTTGGGAAGAGAACTAAGGTTCTCTGGAAGAGCAATGCACACTCTTTAACCTCTTATCCTCCAGCCCTTTTATTTATTTCTGTAATTAGCTGGTTTATTTATTTATTTTTGCCTTCAATTTCGAGGTGGGTACGAGATTCAACCTCTGGTTTCAATCATTCTATGGAAGCATTGTATTACAGAGAGTTTCTGTTCTGAGACTGGCCTGTAGCCTTGCCAGAAGCCTGATTTTCCTGTCTCAGCCTCCCAAGTAATGGGATTACAGGACCTAGCTAGACTGGTTTCTAAATTTGGCAGTTTCTGTACCCCACCTCCCTTTTAAATGTAAATAACAGGTGAGCTTACCTTTTTTTTTTTTTAAATCAACTTTTGGGAAAGCGAAATGGCTCGCTTGTAAAGGTGCTTGCTTCTAAACTCTATGAATTTGAGGTCGATCCCCAGGACCCAGATGGTGTAAAGGGGCTGTCAACTCTAGCCAATTGCCCTCTAACTTCATGCACCGCGAGACACGTGTTCTTCTTCCACATTTTTGTTTTAACTAAATACATGCAATTACAATTTTTAAATTAACCTTTTGTATAAAAATTCATGGCGATCCCTGCACTAGCCATTGCGTGTAGTGGACAGTGCGCACGCGCGACTCTAAGACAGCAGGTCCAGCTCTGGAAGGCAGGTGTAAGTTCTTAAAAGGAAAACTCCTTCACCTGTGTACTTGGGGGACAAGCCATCGGCTACAAGGACCACCTGGGCGGCCTTTGTCTCGGCTAGGAAACAGTTCCTGTCACTCTGGCCTTGCTAGCCATTCAGAGCAGCTAGACCAGCTGTCCAATAAAGGGCGCTGCCGAGCGGCGAGAGGCGGGTTCTTCGCCGCCATGCTCCGGATTCCCCTTTAAGGCTGAGCGAGGTGCCGCTCAAGCCGCGCTGCGAGCTCCGCTGCCAGGACCTGTGGGGACAGTGCAGTCGAGATCGGAAGCCGCGCCATGGTGAGCAAGGGGCTGCAGTCCTCGGACGGGGAGGAGAGGCGGGCTGAGCCCCGAGAACCCGCCTGGTGGAGCCTCCTTGCGGCTGGAACGGGAGCGGTGTTCTGGGCCCCGGTTCTGGTCAGCTCCGCCCCTCGGGCCGCGCTTGCGTAGAGCGCAGAGCACGTTGGCAGGAGGCTCCGCCCCCCCTCGCCTTTGCGGGTGACGTCACTGTGTTGCGGGATCTCGGGCAGTGTAGCGAGTCCAGTTTGTCTCAGTTATCTTTAAGAGGGTCTGTACCTTGCATTTCATTATTTAGGTTTAGAATACACTTTGAGTTAATTTTCGTGGCAGTTATAAAGTCCTTTATTAATTTCTTACATATAGATGTTAATTTAAGGTGGCTCACTAATATTTATTAATGAAGGAAATTCCTTAAGTTTTCTTTGTCAAAAACAGTTAACTGTATTCTTTTACCATTATTTCCTAATTTTCTCTTTATCTGTTTATTGTGAAATAGAACATTTGTTTTGGCTTTTGAGATAGGGTCTTTCTACGAAGTCCTGGCTCCCTCCGGAGCTCTCTTTGTAGACCAGAATGGCCTTGCATGCACAGATATCCTGTCTCTGCCTCCCAAAAGCTTTGATTAAAGGTGCTGGGCTGAGAACATCCGCCAGCGTAGACTGCTTTTATTATTGTAGTTTATAGGGAGTTTTACAGTCAGATGATGGTAGTGCGAGCGTGCGTGCGTGCGTGGGTGGGTGCGTGCGTGCGTCTGTGTGTGTGTATTTGTGTGTGTGTATGTGTCCTATTCTAGTGTGTGCTGCTTTTTTTTTTAAAACTCCTTTTTTCTTTATCTTTGGTGCTATATAAATGATGCTTTAAAATTATATACTCAGAAGTTCAGTGCTGATATGTAGGAAAATGATAGGTCATTAATTTAGTAATTTTGCAAGTTTGCTTTTTTTTTTTTTCTTTTTTCTAAATTGAGACAGGATCTCAGCTTGTAGCTCTGGAACTTTTTAGATCCGCCTGCCTTTGTCTTTCAAGTGCTTTTTTTTTTCCCTTAAATTTTTGTTGGGTCTGAGGATTTTCTGTGGTCAAAGACAAAATTATATTTTTCTGCTCAATATCACTTTATAACATTGTCTTTTTTTTTTAGGCTTTGTCTTTTTAAGATTTTATGTTTATGAATATATGCCTGAATGTCTGTCTGTATAGATCCCCTGGAATCAAAGTTAGTATCTGGCCTCCATGTGGATTCTGGGAACTTAATCCAGATATTTTGCAAGAGCATCAAAGATTCTTAACCCATGAGCCTCTCCTACCCCATGGGGTTGTAGGTATTGTCTTAGGGTTTTACTGCTGTGAACAGACACCACGACCAAGGCAACTCTTATAAGGACAACATTTAATTAGGGCTGGCTTACAGGTTCAGAGGTTCAGTCCATTATCATCAAAACAGGAACATGGCAGCATTCAGACAGGCATGGTGCAGGAGGAGCTGAGAGTTCTACATCTTCATCTGAAGGCTGCTAGCAGAATACTGGCTCCTAGGCAGCTGGGGCATACCCACAAGGCCACATCTACTCCAACAAGGCCACACCTCCCAACAGTGCCACTCCCTGGGCCATGCATATACAAACCATCACAGGTATCCACCAGAGAAGACTGCTTTGACAAGGGTTTAAGCCAATAGAATGCCTTTATTAGCCAGATAGTGACTACACTGGGTAGTCAGAATCGCAGTATACCACTGAGCCTTTCTCAGGGTGAGTTTTTAAGTACAAGAAATCATCATTCTGGATTAACATACTTCAATTAACAAGAATGGTTAGCCAGAAGTGGATCTACAGATCTAAACATGAAGTTAGTACATTTAGTGACTTTCCCACAATTATGGACTTTGATAGGTTAAGGGTTTGTTTTCATTTGGTCTATGGGCTGAGTTTTCTGACCTGATTGATGGAGAATCATGGAGTTAGTTGTGCTTAGATCTTGTTGCCTACTAAGGTCTGGGAGCCTGTTACATTCCCCATTGAGCTTAGAGTGGTGGACTTATCCTGCTTTAAGGAGTTGTAGCTGGTCCCAGATACTAAACTGATACATAATTAGCCATCCAGATTAAGATGCAGGTCCCTGCTGTTAATCCAATCAGAATGAGAATTAAAGGTCCAATACTGATAGCAGAGTAGTAGCCAGGGAGACCAAGAGAAAAGAGACTGATATCAATTTGGTTTTGTCTTTTTCTCATTTTGAGGTTTTCCTCAACGATGGCAAGATGTTTTCTAATTATTCTTAATCAATGAGTGTGAAATAACAGGTTTCTTCCAAAGCCATATATAGAAACTTCCCATTACCTCATGAGAAGTCTAAACCTCTTCAATTCTCTGGGACCATTTCTGCAAGGGGATCTAACTGTTGTTTTAATCAAGAAATGGAAACTTTTAATACGTTTAGGACCAACTTGTCTACTTAGTTTGGAAAGCATCAGAAGAGGCACATGTTAGTCAAAATCTATTAGTACATGCCCACCAAGTAGTCTCGGGGGTTCAGTAATGTTGTTATCTGAACAAATTAACCCATAAGGCCGAACAGCGGGTGTAAGAATAAGGGGACATGCCTAGGTTAAAGGTTTTGGATATTAGATGAGTTTCAGTCCCTTGTAAGTCCTCTAACATTAATCTGGGCTGTGCCCAGCCACAGTGACTTGTTAGTCAGTGGGCTGACAGTCTGGCTAGTTTCTATCCCTGTGTCGTATGGGGCATAGCTAGCATAAGCATAACCAGCAGTCTTGGCAGATTTCAGCCTGGAAATGATGAACTCAATCACAGCGTTCCTTCCTGTGGCATAGTCTGATTCTCCAGGTTTTCCCTGTTTTCCAAAGGCTAGAATCTTTCTTAAGGAATTTCCAGGTTTTTAATTTTATGGCCATTGAATTACATTTTTCTATCTTGTATTTCTTGGAAGGGAGCTTTCTATCTATTCATCTGGGTGTTTCAGTTTTTGGAATGAAAACTCCCTTGTTTTTGGCAAGTAGGGGGCCAAGAGCTATAAGGCATGCATAGAATTGTAAACTCTGTATTCCTATCTCCAAAGATAAAACTCCCACATCTTTCCTTTCTCCAATGCAATGAAACAACACTTAAAGTAGACATCAATAAGCAGAGGTCAAGATGACTATGTGTTGCTGGTCTGTAGTCATACTAGTTGATACCTTCCCTGTATCTATCTTTCTCAGTTTCCAGGTCCAGGCTTTGAGGCCAGTGGGTATTGTACAATGATCCTGTACTCATACCAAACATACAACTCAGGAAGAGGTTGAGGAGAAGGAAGTGGGAAGACCCTAATTTTAATGGATCGATAGTTTGGGAGACAGTCCATTTGGTAGAGGTATCTGTGGCTTCTGCCTTCTCATCCTGGGTGTGGTGGATCCATGTTATAATGCTAGCAGCCTTCGCAGCCTTTGGAATGGAGAGAACCACCTTGTATGGTTCTTTCCAAGTTGGTTCCAACACTGCTTTCATTACCTGTTTGACTCAGACAGTATCACTGAAGTTACGGGAGAGACTGTTGGTGGACTTGGAGGTCAGCTGGATCTCTCAGATAGTCCCATGAGTAGCCTTCATGAAGAAGTGGAGGGAGGGCCTGTAATGAGTTGAGAAAGGAATGCATTATAAAGCCTGGTCACAAAGGGGAGAGGAGGGGAAGAGTCGGGGAGGTCTTCCAAACATAATCTCATAGGGTTAAATCCCTCCCTATATGAGGTACAGTGGCCCCAAAGCTAAGCAAAGGAAGATGTCTGTCTACCCTTTGTTGAACTCTAATGAGAATCTTGTTAGTGTTCCTTCATGTCCTGTTTCTTATTGTCTTAGTGTTTCCATTGCTATGAAGAGATACCATGACCAAGGCAACTCTTATAAAGGCAAACATCTAATTGGGGCTGGCTTACATTTCCAAGGTTTAGTCCATTATAATCATAGCAAGAAACATGGCAGCATCCAGGCAGACATGGTGCTGAAGAAGGAGCTCAGAGTTCTGCATCTTGATTTGAAGGCAACTAGGAGACACTAGCTTTAGTGCAGCTAGGAAGAGGCTCTCAGAGACCACCCCCACAGTGACACACTTCCAACAAGCCTTAACAGTACCACTCCCTATAGACCAAACATATTCAAACCACCACAATTATTATTCATTTTTAACTCAAAGATCCACACGTACAGTGAAGTTTCCAATCTGTCTCTAAAGCTTTTACTATTAATTGAGAGGTGCAGGCTATGAAAGCTGGGGCATTAGTGGACCCCATTGCTAGGGGGAGGCCAAATCAGAGGACCAGTTCCTGGAGGAGCTTTTAAGCTACTATTTGAACAGTTGGATAACAAAAAAGATATCTATAAAAATTAGCAAGTACTTTCGTCCTCCCAGGCAGGCCAATCTCAGTGAAGTCAATTTTCTTAAAATTTGCCTTGGTTTTGTTTTCTCGTCTAACCTCTCCTGGCTAAGGGCTCTCTGTTTTGGATTTACTTGTACATATGCGACGCACCTCCCTCGACCAGCAAGAAAGACACGCCACCACCAGGATCTTCTCAGTCAGCTTTATTCAGGAGCACCTTGATAGTTGATTCCCAGGACCCTGGACAGCAGCAGAGCTGCTGCTTTTATACTCTCTCAGGGAAGGGGGGAAGGGTGTTATAGAGGATTGGTGCACCAAGCCACACCCATTAGCATATTGCCCATTCATTGGTGTCACAAGCCACACCTCATTAGCATATTGCCTGTTCGGGAGGGGCTATTGCTTGAGGAGGGCCTGAAGAGGGAGCTTGAGTTTTCTGGAGCAACTGCCATTCCTGAGCAACTGCCGTTCTGGAGAAACTGCCGTTCCGGAGCAACTGCCGCTCCCTACATACATACACAAATCTGGCATCTGGCTGAGACATCCTGTCTAGGCTGTTCCATCTAGGTATAAAATACCTTCATCTCAGAAAGTTTTGTGAACCCCAGATGAGTAGCCCCATGAATGTCAGTTACCAGAGTTCTGCCAGTTATTTCTAGGAGAATGATCTTTCTGTCTGGTGTCCTCCACCAACATTTGGGTAGGTATGAATTGTCCATTGCTTCTTTACCATGGACTCTCAGGCAGCACTGGGTCGAATATCTCACCAGAATATCAATAGCACCCCTGCAACTTCTTGGTCTTAGGGCCGTTTGTTGGGCAGTTAGATGGAGAACAGCAATTCATAGGGGAAAGCCAAAAAGCCTCTAGGAGAGCCAAGTCTCCCCCCCCCCCCGCCTTTGTATTTAATATCATTTTCCCCATTGGTAAGAAGCTTACAGTATTGTATTAAAGAAACTGGTTTCTGCCGGGCGTGGTGGCACATGCCTTTAATCCCAGCACTTGGGAGGCAGAGTCAGGCAGGTTTCTGAGTTCGAGGCCAGCCTGGTCTTCAGAGTGAGTTCCAGGACAGCCAGGGCTATACAGAGAAACCCTGTCATGAAAAACTAAAAAAAAAAAAGAAAAGAAAAGAAACTGGTTTCTCTGGCATCTTACAAGCCCTACTAAAGATATAATTGGCTTTTAGTCTAGGACAAAACTGGTTACTTTTCTTTGTGGCCTTTTTTTTCTTTTTCTTTTCTTCCTTTGAGACAGGGTCTCACTCACTATAAAGCACTGACTGTCTATTAACTTACTATGTAGACTAGACTGCCTGGGATTTAGAGATAGCCCTGCTTTCTGGATTAATGCCATTCTTGTGCCACCACGCCCAGTGCTCTCTGATATCTTTGTATACTGAACTGCCTGGCCAACTGCTGTCCTTGATCATTACCACCTCTGTAGGGGTAGTAAGCCTAAGGGTTGGTAGGAATGGGGGTGGTGACCTGTCTGACTTTAAGCTGAATTTGTTACTTTGAATGCAATGGTTTGGGAGTCAATTTAAAGGATCCCAACTGTCAGGTATAGGGCTTATTTTGTTACTCTTGAGAGATTCTAATTTTAGATAGGGGGTCCTCTCTGTTCTCTCCTTGAATAACTATTTTATTAGCTGTTTTTTTATTGTAGATATATTTCTATTATGAGATAATAGTAATCTCTGTTGAAAATAGTTCCTTAGGTATTCTCAAGAGCACAATATCTTTATTCTTAGGCTACTTTGTTATCTTTCTCCCTGCCACAGAACCAGGGGCCAGACTGACTAAGGGGAGAGGCTTTGGATGACACATTGAGACAAATATGCTTGAGTCTGAAGGGTGAGGACCAAATACCACCTCTAGAGCCAGCTTCTGTGAGCTCAACAACAGATGGTGATCTACCACTATAATGAACGCGTAAAGGGCATTTGTTTCTCTGTAAAACAGCCCAATCGTTTATAGTGGGTAGGAGACTTGCCGTTGAGGTCAGTGACAATTGGCTGGACCCAAAGCACCTGTCTGCCCTATAACTGATACAGATTTGTATAGATGACTTTTGTCATCTATTGGGGTCATGTATTTCTAACAGATATTGACAAGAAACCAAAAACATTTCATTTTTAGGGTCCTATAAGAGACAGGACAGTTAATGGAACTGGAGAGATGGCTCAGTGGTTAAGAGCACTGGCTGCTCTTCCAGGACCCAAGTTCAATTTCAAGCACCTTCTTGATGTTTCTCAGCAAGGTATCTCCAGTCCAAGGAGATCAGATGCCCTCTTCTGGTGTCACTGAGCACTGAGCACACATGATACATAGGTATAAATTCACATAAAACTTAACACAAACAAAAATATTTGAATTTAAAGGGTTATCCTATGATATCTTTAAATTTTATAAGGTCATGGTAGAACACATGATTGAGGAGGAGAGGCCAAAAGAAGTATTTGCTTTTACTAATGGTTAACCTGAGACACGCCCTAGTTAGAATTGGTGTGATTAACTGTTTGGAAGCCTTTTTATTTATTTATTTTTTAATGTGTCCACAGGCAATGTGCAAAACTTAATGTCTTAGTTAGGATTACCTTTGCTGTGACAAAACACCAGGACCAAAACAACCTGGAGAGGAAAGGGTTTCTTTGGCTCACACTTCCATGTCACTGTTCATCACCGAAGGAAGTCTGAGCAGGGCCCTGATGCAGGAGGCAGGAGCTGATGCAGAGCCCATAGAAGGGTGCTCCTTCCGGTCATGCTCCTCTTGGCTTGCTCAGCCTGCTTTCTTATAGAACCTGGGACCACCAGCCCAGGGATGGCCCCACCTGCAGTGGGCTGGGCCCTTTCACATCACTAAGAAAACAAATACAGGCTTGTGTACTGCCTCAGAGGCATCGTTATTATTGAGACATTTTCTCTATTGAAGGTTCCTCTGATGAATCTAGCTTATATCAAGTTGTCATAAAGCTTGCCAGCATACACCATAAATACTTTTCCTCTAATAAAAGAGATCAAATTATAGGGCAATCTAATACTCTTTTTTTTTTTTTGTTTGTTTGTTTAATAGAAGGCATCTTTTATCTCCATTATAGATAGACTATTCAATGGAAGAAATCCCACTAGGTAAGGACTCAGCTTCAGGAGGCCTTTGCTGAAGGCTCTCCATTTGTAAAACAGAAGAAGACATAGAGGAATGTCTTCCAGGTCTTCTTAGAGTATTGCCTGGGGATTTTTTAGCTCTAGTTCCTTTTCTCAGAAAATGAGGGAAGGAGGGACCTGTAAGATCGGTTGATTCTTCACCATCAACTTAACGGCATCTGGAACTAACTAAAACTCAAATGGCTGAGCACATTTGTGAAGGGTTTTGTTTCTCTGAGATGGGAGGATCCACCTTTGATTTCAATCACACTGTCTGCCTGTAGCTTATATAAAGAACACGGAAGAAGGAAGCTTGCATTTTCTTTGCCTGCTTGCTTTTGCTAGCTAGCAAGTCTATACCTTCACTTGCATTAGAGCCTACTTTGGGGTTCAGGTGTTTATTATAGACCATCTGAGACATCCAGCCTTGTGAACTGAATAACTATTGGATTATTGGACCTTCTGTTGGTTGACAGCCATGGTTGGAATATAGGTGTGTGTGTGTGTGTGTGTGTGTGTGTGTGTGTGTGTGTGTGTGTGTATGTGTATATATGTATATATACATATATATACGTACATACATACATATATATACACATACATACATACATATTTTTTTTCTTTAAATTCTGATCCTCCACAGCAGTGATTCTCAACCTTCCTAATGCTGTGACCATTTAATATAGTTTATTATGTTGTAGTGACCCCCAACCATAAGATAATTTTTGTTGCCACTTAATAACTGTAATTCTGCTACTGTTTCTAATCATAATGTAAATATCTGATGATTTCCTGATGATCTTAGGTGACCCATATGAAAGGGTCATCTGATCCTAAAGAGATTGAAGTCCACAGGTTGAGAACCACTGTTCTAAAGAACCTTGACTGATAGTTGAGATTTTACTTATTTGGTCCTGGGTACCTTTCTTCATTATCTATCATGGCAAGAAGAAGACCATCTGTCTGGAAATGTTTACTTTTACAAAGAGGACCCTTTAATACCTTGAAACTTAAAGGGGGTGGGGCAGGCATGATAGAGCATGTCCTTAATCCTACATTTCAGAGACTGAGGCCAGCCTGGTCTATATAGCTCCAGGATAGACAGTTCTACATAGAGCGACTCTGTCTCAAAAAAAAAATGTCCTCTGGATTTAGTTTTGACCTCCACTCACCTACCAAGCACAAGCTGTTGTCAGAAGAACCCATGAAGAAGGAATGGGGAAGTATGTCCAAATCCACAGGAGCATAGGAGAAACTAGAAAGGAGAATGACCCTAGCTCCATTTTATCCCACTTCTGCAAGACCTGAGCTGAGATCAGATGGACCTGTGATTCTTGAGTTATCTGGAGTGTTGGGGGCCCTATGTGATCCCTGGCCTTTGTTGGACATAGGACTCTGAGTTAGAAATGCCCTAAAGGCCTCTGGAGCCACTATTTTAAGTGGCACTGGAATTTGGATGTGGGGCTTTCCCTAGTAGGAGAATCAGATAACTTGATAGAACTAGAAAACAATGAAAAGCTGTCCCATGGGTATAATGTGGGATATGAAGTATGCTGCCTGGTTTTGCCATTCATGCCAGTAAGTACGACTGAGGACTAAAATGGTAAGCCAGAAAAGTTAGTCAGGGGAAATGGTGTAGTTCATGAATTGGCAGTATGGGCATAATCTTTGCCACATCTAGAGTTATCCTAGGCTCGTCATAGACGTGGAAAACATGGGAACCTCTACAACCTCAGGACCAGAATTCGTGGTACTTGTTGGTTTTCAAGTTTGACCTGAGCATGAAGTCTTTATTTTTTTATTTTTATTTTTTCAAAATTTCAGGTGGCTCATCCCATTCTGAAGGAGAGGGAGTGTTCTCTTCCCAGTACCCTCCAATTTAGGTTTGGGACATGAGCTCCTAGAATACTTTTTAGCAGGCATCTTTGAGTATTCATGGCTGGAATGCACTAGTTGTCCAGTAGTATAATAGGAGTGGCTCATTTATTCCAAAGGTGGGATAGTTCCCTTCTCCTGAGTAGGGTGGCTTTTAAGTGAAGGACTAAATTTTGTTAACAATTTATTCATTTTTATTTTATATGCACCAGTGTTTTGCCAGCACCTATGTCTGTATCAGGGTATCAGATCCCCTGGAACTGGAGTCACAGACAGTTGTGAGCTGCCATGTGGGTGCTGTGAATTGAACTCAGTTACTCTGGATGAGCAGCCCATGCCCTTATCCACTGAGCCACCTCTTCACCCCTAGACGGAACTTTAATTGCCTACGATTGGTGAGAAATGTGAAGATCATCCATCCCTAGTCTGTTCTGCTTCTCAAGCCTTTCAGTTATCACTGACCAAGGCTTGTGTCCAGTGAAGCAGGAATCCAAAGATAAGGCTTAGAGACTGAGGCTTGTAAGTTGTTTACTTCCCGAGTCTTAATGAGCCTCCGTCTAGAACGGAATGTTTAAATTGAATTTTTCTTATTTTCTATATTTTAAGTGGAATATTGTGGGAAGCCGGCGTAACCACTGAGCTAAGATGGCGCCCAGCTTAGTGCCAAGCCTCGAAACCCCATCCCGGTTTACTAAGACTTCTGAAAAACAGCAAGCTGAGTCATCTGCACCTACTGCATGACCAAAAACATCATATAGCCTTACCATAGTGTTAGCCAATGATCTGTTATTCTGCCTGCGCGTGCAACTTGTGCTAGGGGCGGGATGATGCTGATTGGAGAGCAATGAGTGGAGTGAGATGATGTAAGAGGGCTGGGTATATATGGAACTGCCTTGAGGGTGATCGCAGGATAAAGGAGTTCACTGAGGGAGTTCACTGCGGGAGATGGCTGAGAGAGTGCTGTTACTGCCTGAATAAAGGAAGCAGAGATTGCCGCGAGAGATCTGTTGAAGAACCTACCTTGGTGCAAGTGTCATTATTCCTATTCTCTGCTGGTCAGAGATTGGGGTCGTGGCAGAATATCATATCATTTATTTATTCTTTACATACTTCATAAGTGTAAAACATTATATTCACCCCAAGTCCTTCCCACTCTCTCCAGGCACTCCCAACTCTTCCCTGCCATTCGTCACAGGAACCTTCAATGTCCTTTGCGCTCTCTCTCTCTCTCTCTCTCTCTCTCTCTCTCTCTCTGTTATATAACCTACTGAATCCAACTGCTATTGCACTTATAACTGCTGTGAGTAAGTACAGTGACCGTGTCATGTACCAAAGATCGCATTTGACAGTTCTCTTCAGCACCCTTCCAGCTCCTGTACTCTTTCCATCCCTCTGTGATGTTCTGTGAGCTTTGGGGAAGTTGACATAGAAGTCTTGTTTAGGCTTAGACTGACCACTGCTGAGGGAAGCTTTTCTGGCCAAGGTTGCAGGCAGAGTTAATTTTTAGGTATAATTATGAATATTTAAAACAATCTTACAATATGATTTTTAGCAAAACTACAGTAACTTCCTCTCAAGGGCTTGTAACATCCTGAGCTAAGAGCGTTGGATCAGGTTTACACTTGAGTCTGAATTTCTGTGGGATAGGCCACAACCCAATTCAGAAATAATTGGTTACACTCTTAACATTTCTGTCACTATGGCACCAGTGGGCACATCTTGCCTGGCAGGTAGCTACTGTAGCAAGTAGAGTTGCTGCAGGGACACTGTTGGTGTCTTTTCTCCCATGGTGACCTACCTAACACTTCCAGGAATTATGGGAGTTACTTAGCAGGTCTTGGTCTCCAGCCTCTCTTCAGTATGGAATCCATCAACTGGGAGGAAACTGCTATACAATGCTCCATGCTTTTTTCCAGCTCTTAGAATCTGCCTGCCTCCTCTTCTGGGATTGTTCCCTGAATTCAGAGGAGGTGATGTGTGTGTGTGTGTGTGTGTGTGTATGTGTGTATATATATATATACACACATACACACACACACACACACATATATATATATATATATAATCTGTGTTAGACAAAGTATTGAGCCACTATGTCAGAAACAACCACTTCAGTCTCGGGAGTACACCAGTTGTTATGTATCTGGTAAGTTTGTGGAAATTCTTTTTAACCCCTGAGACTTAAGGAATCTCCCTCCAGGATGGAATATTCTAATTTGGAAGACATTGCTGAGCAACAAGGACAGATCAGAAATGGAAAACGAGTCACACATCTGGATGGTGCCAGAGTCTTCATCGGCTACCGTATGAAGGAGAAGAATATTTTCTGAGGATGTAACTCTTAGTTGCTCGCTGAGTTCCCTATGTGAAACTCTTGAGTATGTGAAGGAGAATTAAGATGGGTAAAGGAATAGAGTGATGGGAGAAAATACCAGAGGTGGAGAGTCAGGTGATTTAAGAAACATAAAGGTAACCATGCAATCATGGGCTACAGCAAGCTGTCCATGTTCCCCCTTCACCCTAAGTTCCCACCAGAGAGTTGCTTTGGTCAGTGTCCATATAAGTAAGACCAAACAAAATATTTTAGTTTGTATGTCCTGTGATGATAAACAGTGGTCTGAAGTCATGCCCCTAAATCCTTTAGGTCTTACTGCAGAGCCATACTGATAGCTGGACGGAGCAGACAGTGGAGTTAAGAATAAGAAAAACACCCTCCTTCCCCCATAGGCCCAAATATTTGAATGCTTAGTTACCAGGGAATTGAACTATTTGAGAAAGGTTAGAAGGATTAGGGGGTGGGGACTTGTTGGAAGAAGTGTGTCTCTGGAGATGGGCTTTGAGGTTTCAAGAGGCCACACCTGGGTCTCCCATACCCTACACCCCCTCCCTGCCACTTGAAGATTAGGATGTAAAACTTTCAGCTGCTATTTTCTGCCTGCTGCCATGCATTCTGAGAGGACGATAATGCACTAATCCTCTGAAACTAGAAGCAAGCCCGGGTTACATACTTTCTTTTATAAGAGTTAACCTTGGTCATGGTGTCTCTTCACAGCAGCAGAACAGTCAATAAGACAGTCCTGAGGTAAGCCATTCATATATGGAATGTTCACACAGACAATAAAAATAACTTACCAAGACACAAGGAAGCAATGAATGTATTGTAATACCTCATGGAAGAAGCGGGTGAGATCCTGGAGAGGGGAGGGGAGGGAAGGGGAAGGGACCAATGAAAAGAAGTGGAGGTCTTTTGCTAAGAGTCAAAGGAAGGTAGAGACAGTAGATCCCTATGGCTTAGTGACACTGACTTCCTCTTTCCCCTCTCCCTCCTTCCTGAGATACGGATCTTTACAGGACAGCTTTGAGATCCTGGATCAAGTGATCCTAAGTCTCAGGTTTCCCAGCAGCTGGGACTACAACAAATAGCACACTCAGCTACTCTGAGTTCTTGTAAAAAACATGTTATCTACTTGTTCTCTTTCCTTTGACATCTACTGAACAGATACTAAAAACTTGCTCTCTATTAGTTCAAGACTCGGGGAACATGACCGGGGAGGGATCATAAAGACTGTAGGAGCCAGAGTATGGAAGAGTGCTGTGAAGTGCTGTCTTCTGCCTATGACGTGGAGTCAGGAACTCACAGCATCTATGGTTACTTGCATAAGACCTGCACAAGGTCAAGCCCGCCAATAACGCTCACATAAAATCACCAGCTAATGAGACTCGGCTCCTCTCTCAGGAGCTATCAGCAATTGATAGCTGCTAATGGAGGAGATTACATTTTCCTTTGAGTGTATGGCTGCTAGGAGGTTGCTGGTATGCATGCAGGTAGAAGTCATTGGACTTCGTGAGTAATAAAAGCAAAAAACGGAAGTAAGGGTCTGGAGAGGTGCCTCAGTGGTTAAGAACGTTTGTTGTTCTTGCAGAGGACTGGGGTACGGTTCCCAGCATTCACAGGGTAGCTCTCCTAACCCAGTTCCAGGGGCTCTTATGCCTCCTCTGGGTTCTGCAGGTACCACATATGTGGTACACAGACATATATTTGAGCAAAACAACCATACGCATACATATTTAAAAACAGAACAAATGGAGAGAACATAAAGATGGGGGAGGGCGTTGCTAGGATACAGAGGGAATGGAGGAGGAGGAGGAGGGGCTGGGGGTGGGGGTGAATGTGAGCACTGCATACAATCAATGTGTATAAATACTTACGTGCAAAATTATGAGAGAACATATGAAAAGGTTAAAAGCTCTCCTCTTGTGGTCATTATTATCTCTCACACTGACCACTTTATTAAATCTGGGTGAGTGTGAACTGCTTTCAGGATTTTAATATTTCCCTTGCTATAGTCACATAGCACAGGTGTGCGGTTCGCCATATAACAAGTTTTGACAACTTGTGTGAAATTCGTTAGGCGTATTGCCCTACATGTACTGTGGGGATGGATTCTTTCCTTATTGCCCTGTATGGCACATTTCAGAAATCCAACAAGGGTTCAGAAAATGCCAAATGATTCCCGGAATCATTTAGACTGAGGGACTTCTATTGCCGTTTATACTGGTAATGCCTCCTACAGCCTCAGGTGCATGTATCTGAGTAAAGCTACTCTTTGTGCCGAGGAAACATGGTCTTTTGACTGTAGTCTATTTTGTCCGTCTTTCAGTAGGACTTTGTTGTCACAGGTACGAGATAATCCATTCTGGACAGAGAAATGGACGTGGCCCCAGTAGAACACTCCAACCGCTGGTTGCAGTAATGAGAGGAGAGTGTTAGTCCACTATTTTGACAATTTCCTATCTGAACATGTCAATCTTAGCATTAGAACTATCTGTCATTAAAAGTTTGGAGACTGCAGAATTATATGAGCATTTTATCAATTATACACAGTACTGTTGGATTCACCCATTTTCTTATGTATACATATGGGATATTTTAGGACTTGGTGACCTTTGAGGATGTGGCTGTGAACTTCACCCAGGAAGAGTGGACTTTGCTGGATCCTTCTCAGAAGAACCTATACATTAATGTGATGCTGGACACCTGCAGTAACCTTGCTTCTGTGGGTAAGAGTGTTGCTATTTCTTTACCTTTTCAAATGGACAAGTGTTCCTTTGTTCTGTAATTTGGAATATGGAAAGGGAAGAATTATGTGACTAAATCAGGTATGGGTACAATGTGCATTAAGCCTAGGAACTTAGAGTCTTTTGTAGTTCCTGGTCATTTGTAATATTTTTTTTTCTGGATCTACATTTTAGGAGTCAAATCAGAGTACCAGACCATTGAAGACCAGTATAAACAACCTGGGGAAAATATAAGGTAAATTACATGTATTAGCTGGGGAAAATATCTTTTGAGAGAATCTTAATATGTTATGAAAAATTTATGAACAAGTTAGTAAGGCAAATTAAATAATTCACCATTATAAAAATTTTACAAAAATATGTGATTCCATGTAAGAAAGCTGTCCAGATTTGAAAACAGTTCACTTGGAAAAAGTACCAAGAAAAATGCATGTATGATCTTTGCTGTTTTAGAAATAGCTTTAAGAGCCATGTTGCGGTATCACCAATCCATTTAGTTAGAGAACATTTGAATATTGCAGAAGGCGTACACTTTCTCTGATTTAAGCAACAGTGGGAGAGTAAGACCTACCAATAGCTAAATGGTCATCAGCAAAGCAACCATTAGCAATGTACCTGCCAGTGTTTACAGACGTCAAATGCTAGGCTTGGTCTGTGAGAATAAAGAAGGCGATGCATTTGGAGAAACCTCCAAGAAATCAAATATCAATAGAAGTCTAGAAATCTCTGCTCAAGTGAAACTATGTGACTGTAGTTTGTATGTTTTCACGTCTCATTCATCCTTTAATAGGAACATCCTAACCCGCTCCGGATACACTCGATACGAGCTCGAGGACTGTGGGGAGAAGCAATATCACTCCACTCTTCTCACAACAATTCACGTATACATGGGAATCCACACTGTGAGTGGAACGTATGGATATGAAGTGTATTCAAAACCCGTTGGTGTTCCAAGCTCATGTGGCACTGATGAGCAAAATCAGAGTGGCGAGCGGCCCCGTGGAGATAATATAAATGAAACTGCCTTTATTTGTCCCAGCTCATTCTGCATACATGGAGGAACTGACAGTGAAGAAAACCCTTCTGAATGTAAACCACGTGGGATGACTCTGAGTCCTTTTAATTACCCACCATTTCGCAGTGGAATTCATAATGGAGGGAAGCATTTTGACTGTACACAGTGTGTTAAGGCTTTCAGATGTCACAGTTCCCTTCAGAGACATGAAGGAATTTGTGCTGGGGAAAAACCATATGATTGTAAACAGTGTGGCAAGTCATTCATTTATCCCTATTTACTTAAAATGCATGAAAGGCATCATACTGGAGAGAAGCCTTATAAGTGTAAGATATGTGGTAAGGCATTTCTTTGTTCCTCTTTCCTTCAAAGACATAAAAGAACCCATACAGGAGAAAAACCCTATAAATGTAAGCAATGTGCTAAGCTCTTTAGACGTCTCAGTAATCTTCAGGCCCATGAAAGAACTCATACTGGAGAGAAACCCTATGAGTGTAAGGAGTGTGGTAAAGCTCTGAGAAGCCACAGTTCCCTTCAAAGACATAAAATAGTCCACACTGGGAAGAAACCCTATGAATGTAAACAGTGTGGTAAGTCCTTCATTTATCCCTACTTACTTCAAACCCACGAAAGATCCCATACTGGAGAGAAGCCCTACAAATGTAACCTATGCATTAAAGCCTTTCGTTGTTCCTCCTTCCTGCAAAGACATGAAAGAACTCACACTGGGGGAAAACCCTATGAGTGTAAGCAGTGTGGTAAGGCTTTCAAAGGGCGCAGCTCCCTTCGCTTGCATGCTAGGTCTCACAGTGGGGAGAAACCATATAAATGTAATTTATGTAGCAAAGCCTTCCTGTGCCCCTCTTTCCTCCGAAGACACGAAGGAACTCACACTAGGGAAAGGCCCTATGAATGCAGAAAGTGCAACAAAGCCTTCCGAGGTCAGAGTTCTCTTCAGTTACATGAACGATCTCATACCGGAGAGAAACCCTATAAATGTAAGATCTGTAGTAAAGCCTTTCTATGCTCCTCTTTCCTCCAAAAACATGAAAGGATTCACTGTGAAGAAAAGCCCTATGCATGTAAACAGTCTGGGAGAGACCTTAAAGATAGAAGTTCCTCTCAAAGTCAGAAAGTTTCTCATGCTGGCCAAAAACCTTATGAATGTAAGCAGTGTGGTAAGTCCTTCATTTACCGGTGTTTACTTCAAGTTCATGTCAGAACCCACACTGGTGAGAAACCCTATGAGTGTAAACAGTGTGACAAGGCTTTCAGAAGTCTCAGTTACCTTCGTATACATGAGGGAAGTCACACTGAGGAAAAACCCTATGAGTGTAAAGAGTGCGGTAAAACCCTCAGTTGCTCCAGTGCCCTGCAGTTACACACACGGACACACACGGGAGAGAAGCCCTACGTGTGTCAGCAGTGTGGGAAAGCCTTCAGGGGCTTCAGTTATCTTCGAGTCCACGAAAGGACCCACACTGAAGACAAGCCCTACGAGTGCAAGCAGTGTGGGAAAATTCTCAGCTGCTCGAGTTCCCTTCAACTGCACGAAAGAACCCACACTGGGGAGAAACCTTACGAGTGTAACCAGTGCGGGAAAGCCTTCCGAGGTCTCAGCCGGCTCCGAGTCCACGAGATAATTCATACCGGTGAAAAACCCCACGAATGTAAACTCTGCGGGAAAGCTTTCCGGTATCGGAGTTTACTTCGCGTCCACGAAAGGACCCACACTGGTGAAAAGCCCTATGCTTGTAAACTGTGCAGCAAAGCCTTCAAAAGCCTCAGTAACCTTCGAATACACGAGAAAACTCACAGTGGCTTCTATGAGTGTAAACAGTGTGGCAAAACCCTCAGTTCTTCCAACTCCCTCCAAGTACACGAAAGGGTCCACAGTGGAGAAAAATCGCACGAGTGCAAGCAGTGTGGCAAAACCTTCCGCCGGCTCAGTAATCTCCAGGTACACGAAAAAACTCACGCCGAAGGGAAGCCATACGAGTGCAAGCAATGCGCTAAGTCCTTCCTTTATCAGTATTTACTCGAAAAGCATGAGAAGTCTCACACTGCGGAAAAGCCCTATAAATGCATGATCTGCAGTAAAGCCTTTATTTGCCCCTCTTTCCTTCAACGGCACGAGAGGATTCATAGTGCAGTAAAACCCTACGAGTGTGTACAGTGTGGTAAAGCGTTTAGAGGCCTCAGTTCCCTTCAGCTACACGAAAGAGCCCATGCTAGAGAAAAGCATTATGACTGTACTCAGTGTGGTAAAACCTTCAGATGTCACAGTCTCCTCCAGGCGCATGAAAGAACCCATACTGGTGAAAAACCCTTCGAGTGTGCAGAGTGTGGCAAAACCTTCAAAAGTGCGGGTTACCTTCGAATACATGAAAAAACTCACAGTGGTTTCTATGAGTGTAAGCAGTGCGGTAAGGTTCTCAGCTGTTCAAGTTCTCTTCAGTTACATGAAAGAACCCACACTGGAGAAAAACCCTACGAATGTAAGCAATGTGGTAAGGCCTTCAGAAGTCAGAGTTCCCTTAGAAGACACGAAAGGATTCACGCCGGAGAGAAACCCTACGAATGTAAGCAGTGTGGCAAGTCCTTCATTTATCCATGCTACCTTCAAATGCACGAGAGATCTCACACTGGAGAGAAGCTCTATAAATGTAAAATATGTAGTAAAGCCTTTCTTTATCCCTGTTTCCTTCAAATGCATGAAAGAACTCACACCGGTGAAAAACCTTATAAATGCAAGCAATGTGCTAAAGCCTTCCGAAGTCACAGTTCCCTTCAAATGCATGAAAAAACGCATACAGGAGACAGACCCTATGAATGCAAACAGTGCGGGAAAGTTTTGATAAGTCATAGTTCTCTTCAGAGGCATAAAATAGCTCATGCTGGGAGAAAACATTATGAATGTAAACAATGTGGTAAGTCCTTCACGTATCCATATTTACTTCAAACTCACGAACGATCTCACACTGGAGAGAAGCCCTATGAGTGCAAGGACTGCAGGAAAGCTTTTACTTGTTACCGTTCCCTTCAGAGACACGGAAAAACACACACCTGAGGGAAAGGCTCTGTAAATGCATAGATTAGACTATCTAGTTCTCTTCAAATGTGTGGAAGCACTGGGAAAAGAGCTAATGAATGTAAAACAAACGCTGAAGTTTATTGTTATTGCTCTTGTTTGATATGGAAAGTTTAGAAGGATTCATTGTCGGGGGTGGGGGGACCCTTGAATCTAAGAGATGTGCTAAGACCCTCAGCTCCATTTGAAAACCTATGCAATTTATGAATGTATGGTGGTTTCCAGTGATTTGCATTTGAAGACATTCCCAGCTGCATCTGATGGATCAGATCAGGCCTGTACTCTTGGGTACTCTGGTTTGCTGCAACTGATAGCAAGTTCAGGGCCAGCCTAGACAACTGAGTGAGACCAGTCTCAGTAAAAAATTGGAAAGAAAACCAAAGCAACTCATTGACTTAGCTCTGGTCTCTCAGTTTAATTTCTAGTCCTAGCATAAGAGAAATGAGAAGGCTCCTAGGTGGTGAATTTCTATTTCTTTTACAGGAAAACACTGAGATGAAAGTTTCCTAAGTGTAGACATGAACTTTAACTGCAGAAATAGCTGATGCAGATTGCTAGACAATTTCTTAATTACCATAGATGTACCTTATAGTATAGCCCACCATACACTTATGCTACATGGTATCAGTCCTCCTCTAGTCTGTGGGATGTTGCTTCCTTGTATATTTTAGACATGGTACCAACAAATATGTATCAAGCAAAAGATTTGGCATGAAAGTAAATGCTCTATGAAGAGTATTTATCATGACTGGAGTTTTCAGGACTAGATTTTGTTCAATCAGAGACTTAGGTCTCCTAGGCCACATTAATCTACTGAAAAGTATCAACACTATAGACTTAGTTTATAGTATATTGATGTTTTCCTAAATAATAAATTGACTTAAAACTTTATACAGTGTGTATAATTTTAATACTTTTGATTTTTGTGAAAACAGTGCTTAAAATGTAGCCATTTTACAATTGTTTAAAACTATTTCTTTGCCTATTCTATGTATTTTTTGCATTATAGATGTGTTTTTAAAAACCTTGTGAGAACCAGCTGTCACTTAGAGCAGAGGCAGGAGGTTGGTGTGTGTAGCTTTCAGGTCTGTATGTGCACTGACTCTCCTGCGCTTCCCACACCACTCCCCTATGTTGTATCACGTGATTAACGGCACCTCCCTTTGTTCTGATCATGTGACATTGGCATTGCATGTGATGTCATGCCATGCAAGGCCTATTAACGGCTCCTTCAAGCTCCTCAACTCAGACTTGCTGAATGTTGCAAACTGAAGTACTTTTACTAAATGACCAGTTTTCTGCTCTTATGGAAATAATGATTTAGTTGTGGAAAATAGACCTTTCTGTTTTTCCAGTGTCATTCATCAGCATGTAAGTACTAGATTAATTTATCTTTGCATTATACTGTATAGTAGAGTTTACCTTTAAAAGTTGCCTGAGTTACTGACTTGTATTTTATTGAAAAAGAATCATTCATTGATTATTGGGTTTTAATAAAGAAAAATATTTTAACAACTTATGAAATGGTCCTGTCTGTATTTCTGCCTAGTATTTTATGTGATGGTCTTTATATTTTCCAAGTATAAAACCAAAGTATCAACTCTGAAAAACATTGATTCCCTGTTCACTGCACTATCAAATACTCAGCTAAGATTTACTCTTTTATGTAAAAATAAGTATGCCTATTTTATTAACATACAAGCTTAACTTTCATAATAAATGATAAAATTGTCTAGTTACCAAATTGTTTTTAAGTAGATTTCTTTGATTTGTAAAAAGTAAATGTTTCATGTGAACACCCACTTCATAAAACCTGTCTACAGTTTCTCACACAAAGGGAGTCACAAATAAAACAAGGCCAAAACTGAATTAGTCCAGTGGTTTCCAGCGTATGCCACTGTTTTGGGCCTTGACAAACCTTTGGCAAGTGTGGCCTCCCTGGAGGAACTAGGTCCATGAAAATCAGGCTTTCAGAATTACAACCATGACCCAGTGCTTGGATTTCTTTCTCTGTCCTTTTACTATCGAGGTGAGAAGATATAGACATGCAGTCTGGCTATCATGGAAACATTGCCATCTTGTTTTCATGGCATGATAGACTGCATCACCTTAATCACATCAAAAAAGATTTCCAAATTCCATCAATGTGGTATTTTATGACAGTGGAGGTGGGGTGGGGGTAGGGCGAGAGAGAAAGGAAGGGAGGGAATCCACCAGGAACTGATTAGTGTGGTGTGCAGATCTCCCACATAACATTTTCTGGAAATTTTTCTTTAAGTTTCCTCTAGTGATTTGTGAGCCAGAGCCATGGAAAGGTTAGGTTTAGATTTTGGTTATGTTAGGGTTAGAAATTAAGGGTCCGAGTTATAGGGTTGGGTTAAGATTCATATGATAGCTAATGTCCGTTGTCGTCTTAATGGAATTTAGAATAGCCATGGGAGCACATTTTTTTGGCAAGGGATTCTTTGACTAGGGTAACTGAAGTAGGAGTGCCCACCTTAAGCAAAAATCACCTTTTGAAGATGACCATGACAGAGAAATCAATGACTGACACCTGAAATGATTTTGAAAGCTATTACTGTAACCCTCCAGCACGCCTCTTCCTCTGTTACTCAGGTTTAATTATTAGTTGATTTCTTATTTGGTAAGACAGTGTCACACTATGTAGCCCAGGCTCTCCTCACATCCAGAGAAGCCTTCCTACCTCTACCTCTCAAACGCTAGATTGCCAGCAGGCTTTACCACAGTCCAGCTTAAGTGGCACATTAGAATAGTCAGATAGAGCAATTGTGTTAGAGGAAGAGAAACACAGCTTTATGCTGCTTTCTATAGTAATACAGTTCTTTTCAGGAACCTCCACTTTAGTTAATCCAGAATTCTTGACTGCATTGTTAAAAAGAGCTTGAGTCAATACAGAGTGCAAGTGGGTTTTATTTTATGTTTGTCTATTGGTGTATGTGTGTGTGTGTGTGTGATGGTTTGTATATGCTTGGCAACAGGGAGTAGCACTATTAGAAGATGTGGCCCTGTTGGAGTAGGTGTGGCCTTATTGGAGTAGGTGTGTCATTGTGGGTGTGGGCTTTAAGCCCCTCACCCTAGCTGCCTGGAAGCCAGTACTCTGCTTACAGACTTCAGATGAGGATGTAGAACTCTCAGCTCCTCCTGTACCATGCTTGCCTGGACACTGCCATGTTTCTGTCTTGATGATAATGGACTGAACTTCTGAACCTGTAAGTCAGCCCCAATTAAATGTTGTTATTGTAAGAGTTGCCTTGGTCATGGTGTCTGTTCATAGCAGTAAAACCCTAATTAATACAGTGTGTGTGTGTGTGTGTGTGTGTGTGTTTGTGTGTGTGTTTGCATGTGAGTTATGGCATCCAGATGAAGGTTAGAGGCTAAAGTTACCTTCCACTGAACTTGAGGCAGGGTCTCTTGTTGCCGCTCTATGCCTGTGATCATCTAGGGGTTCTCCTGTCTCTGCCTCCTGTCTTGTCACTGGTGCACTGTAATTACAGACCTGCCCAGTCATATTTGACTTTTCTTGTATTCTGGGGATGGGAACTCAGCTCCTTAGTTACAGGGTAAGCACTTTACCCACTAAGCCAAAGAGAATTTAAGCATAGTTATTAGCAAGAAAGGTACTTCAGGAAAGCGTCGGCTTGTCAAGGGAGAGCCACCCGTAAATGTTACCACAGCCATATATACAACTTTCATGATGTCTGAAGTTACATCTCCAACAGTTCATGAAAGACTCTTTCCTTTTAGTAAATGAGCTCATAGGTTGTTTCCTGAGGTGTCGTGGATAGGCTTACAATCTAGTAAGGTAAACTCTTTCCATAGTCCCTGAAGCAGCAGTCTAGCTCTTAGAGACAGCATGGTTTGGTCCTGAATTCTGCCATCCCCACTGAGATCTTCATGCCACCCCATTGTCTATGTGATTCAGCCTGCCTGGCAGGAATGATATTCTAAAGAGACATCTGTGTCTCTTTGGCCAACAGACTCTTGAAACTAATTAGAATGTTTGCAGGAATCTCATCCTAGAAGTAAAGGCTGAGGAAGACCAGAGGAGGAACTTGTCTATGGGAGACTTGTTTAAGTCTATTTTTCTGCCATATTGTCAAGAGAAGAGCTGAAGGTAGGGAGGTGGGTGGGCTACACCTCACCTCAGACCTTGGCTGGACTGCTGAGGTAAGCTTATTGCTGGCTTCTACTTAAGCTTCATCCTGCTGTAGGACCCTGAAGATGGACTAAGGGACATAGTCATGTCTCTTCCGAATGTAACCACATTAAATAAATCTTTTTCTGTCTTTCACTTACTTCTTTATATTGGCTGTTGGTTATAGGTGCCACAGTAGTGAGAGAAGCTCGCTAAGATACAAAGCCTTCATTTTCTGAAGGAGCAGAGGGGCTCAAGCCTTCTTGGAAAAAGACTGACCCCAACCAGCTTACATCAGAGACTTTTATTCATTCTAACACAAAAAGGCTGGGAATGGTTCCAACTACCAACGTTAGCTTGCCCTTGCTGCCTGAGAGAGCAGAGCAGACAATCCACACAGATCTCCATTCCTTTTGACCACAGCTAACTATAATCAAGAGTAAGAACTCCAAGTTGGCCAGGAATGTCTTAGGACCAAAGTTTGTACAGCTGCAAGCTCTCATGTAGTAACAAGTGTAGACTCTCCAGGAAGACATTTCTTCAAGGTTCAAGCAACCTGGAAAGCAATTTCTCAGCCTCTACTGATGAATCCAAACATAGCAAAGGCTCTGCTGAAGCGTTTCACTTAAAGCTGGACACAAAGGCTTTATGACACATTTCCCTTAAAGCCACATGTAAAGGCTTTACTATACATAGTAAATACTTTACATACTATACATAGCACTACATATTTCTTTATCTATAATTTTGAGGCAAGGCGTCTCTATTCTGTAGCTCTGGCTGCCCCAGAACTTGCTGGGTACACCAGGTTGGCTCTGAAATCACAGAGATGCACGTGTCTTTGCCTCCTGAGTGCTAGGATTTAGGCAAGGCATGTGCCACAATGCCTGGCTCATTGTCACTATTCATTTGACTCTTGTTTTATGCAAGGATGAGAGGCAGTGTTTCTTTGTTTCATAAGAGTAGCCAAGGACACAGGCTCAGGTCCTAACTCTAGTAGTGATAGAAGATGGCCAACATCAAATGCATATCTTATGTCTTCCCTCTATGAGCAACATTTGATGATGATGATGATGATGATTGATTGATTGATTAATTATGTTATAACCCTATCAAAGGAGTAAGGGAATAGCATTTTACAGAGGGTTACTCAGGCTCACAGAGATAAGAGATTTTCTACTATAGTTATGTGTAACCGCTCTTTTTATCCCTCCAACCTAGAGATTCATTCAGTTGCAAATAAAGTCACCCAAGCCAGGCAGAGTGACACAGGCCTGTAATCACTTGGAAGGTTAAGGCAGGTTTTTGAGGATTCAACAAGGTGCACAGGAAAGTGGCTTGCACTCCTGCAGGACTCAGATTGGAGTCTCCCCGCCCACTTCTCGAGCCTCCTAGTGGCTGCCCAGAGAGAATTGAAACCCTCCCAGGTCTCGGTTGGAGAGTCAGTGCAAACGCTGCGGCTCCCAAAAGTCCTCCCACTCCCGAATCTGCCTAGCTCTCCTCGGCTCTGCCCTGCGCCCGACGGAGTTGCCGATAGTGGCGTTCCCAGGCCGGTGGTGAAGGCGCTGGCTAGTGGAGGAGCTCACGCACATTCGGTGAGGAGCAGAGAGGCCGGGTGCTGGCCCTGCGAGATGCCAGGTCCCTGCTGGGGTCCTTGTCTGCGGCTGCGCATAGTGTAGCCGCGGGACGGATCGGGACGACAGTGTCTTTGGCGCAGGGACACAGCGATCTCGACTCTTGCCCGCTGCTCTCTCTGCTGTCCACTCGGACTCCTTTCCTCTCGCATCTCCTTTCCCCTTGGGTTCCCTGGCGTCTTTTCCTGTCCCTGAGGGTCCCTTCTGAAAGATTTCCAGGCCCGAGTTAAGATGATCTTCCGAAGTCCCCTTCCTTAGAACTATGCTGTCTCTGTCCGTCCTCAGTTTTAGCAGTCTCTTGTCTCTGTTTCCGGGCCAAGTCTGCCACTTTCCTGGCCTGAACCTCAGAAAGTCTGTCGTTAGGTTCGTAGGTTCGGTAAAGAGGATTGTGTCTTCAGCCCTCTCTGTGGCGGGGCGTGGAGAAATTGCTGACCAAGTTCTCTGCTCGTTGTGCAGTTGTAGCCTGTGTCAGGCCCTGGACAAAGATAGAAAGAGGGTGGTGGCCACAGCTCTGCAAACGTGTACTTTGAAGTGAGTGGTTTGGGCTTTAACATTAAGACAGTTTGGGGTTAGTGACTTATTTGATAATAGGGAACAAATGGCTTCTCCTCAGGATATCAGGTTTTCTGCATTTGTGTAGAATATGTGTGCTCTCCAGAGGGGAATTCTGTTTTCCAGAGTAGACTCGTTTTCCTACTTAAACTTTTACTCTGTAACTGGCTGGGAAGGGTGTTGGGAAGGGGAAAGGGGGGAAACTTTTCCAGATTTTTACAACTACTGGGAAAAATCACCTTTCTTTCTTTCTTTCTTTCTTTCTTTCTTTCTTTCTTTCTTTCTTTCTTTCTTTCTTTCTTTCTTTCTTTCTTTCTTTTTAAAATCAGTTTCCCTCAGGCTCCCCCATGCCTCTAACTTTTGATATTGTTGTCAAGCCTTGGAGAGTAGATATTTGGTATTCTGCAGTGTTACTTTATAGGTTTTCTAAATATGGGCAAAACTCAGTGTCTAGACAATGAAATAGTTCAGCATGCTGTGCCTTGATGGTGGAGTAATGTTCTGTCTGACTTTTACTGTTTTTATTCTTTGAGAATTTCATACATTATATTTCGATCATATTCATCCTCCTCACCTGTTCTTCCAAGATCTACATTCCACCTATATTAGTCCACTCATATATATATATATATACTTACCTCTTTGGCTGCCCTGGAACCTGCTATGCAGACCAGGGTAACCTTGAACTCAGAGAGCTCCTTCTGCCTCTTCCTGAGGTACAGTTGGGGTTGGGATTAAAGGTATATAGTAGCACACCCAGCCATGTGACATGTTCTTAAAATACTGCCTACCTATCAGGAACACATGAGTGTTAACTTCCAGTCATTCTGGAATTCCAGTGTAGACTGAAGACCAGCTAAGACATGCAGCCTAGTAGACTGAACAACTACCAGATTCTTAGCCATTCCTTTGGGAGATGGCCATTGTTGGAGTAGCCAGATTGATTACAGCCTGCGAACCACTCTAATAAATTCCCTTTATGCATGCATATATCTTCATTCTATAAGTTTTATATTCCTTTAGAGAATCCTGGCTTATACACTGTGTCTGAATGAAACCTTAACTTTCCCTTCCTGGGAGCTGTGTTCTTAGTTGATACTTTCGTTCCTTCAGATCCGTAAGGATGATGTTCTACTGTCCTCTGACTTGTATTTTTAGATTGGTTTATTTTAGATGTATGACTATTTTGCCTGCATCCATGTATATATCTTGTGACTGAGGTCAGAAGTGGGCACTGGATCACTGGGCACTGAACTGAAGTTACAGAAGGTTGTCAGCTGCCACGTGGGAGCTTGGGAACTCACCCCATGTCCTTTGGGAGAGCGTCAAGTGCTCTTAATTGCTGAGCCATCTCTCCAGCCCAAATTGTTTTTGATAAGTATGTTCACAGTTGCATTTCATGTCTCTGAAGTAGGTGCCTCCATTGTTCCCCCTTCTCTGTCTAAAGTTTTCTTTACCTTTGCTTTAAGATAAATTGATGATGGAGGGCTGTCTTAGTCAGGGTTTCTATTCCTGCACAAACATAATGACCAAGAAGCAAGTTGGGGAGGAAAGGACAGCTGTTCATCACCAAGGAAGTCAGGACTGGAACTCAAGCAGGTCAGGAAGTAGGAGCTGATGCAGACGCCATGGAGGGATGTTCCTTACTGGCTTGCTTCCCCTGGCTCGCTTAGCCTGCTCTCTTATAGAACCCAAGACTGCCAGCCCAGAGATGGTCCCACCCACAAGGGGCCTTTCCCCCTTGATCACTAATTGAGAAAATGCCCCACAGCTAGATCTCATGGAGGCATTTCCCCAACTGAAGCTCCTTTCTTTGTGATAACTCCAGCTGTGTCAAGTTGACACTCAAAACCAGCCAGTACAAGGGCTTTGGTGTAGGTTTTTTGTTGTTATTGTTGTCTTTGAGTGCATTTGAGCAAGCAAGATGTAAAAAGATAGATACGTAGGATAGGTAGATAGATCAATAGAGATATAGAGATTGAGATCACTGAGTTTATATTTTTGACTTAATTTGAAAAAATTCAGCAACATTGTTTAGTTGTTTTTCTATCTTTACTGCCTTTCAAGAAATCTAGCTACCACTTGCCGTCACCCTTCTTCTACAGCTCACTGATGCTCTGTTTATTTTCTCTGGGTCTGTTGTTTTTGTTAGTTTCTGTTAGTAGAACTTTCAGCAGTTTGTTCTCATCTATCTAGTTTTATTTTATTTTTTAAAAATCCAAGACAATGACATTATATCCTTGTTGATTTCTGTTTTAGCTTTGAAGCATTTTATGGTATTATATGCATACCTTGATTTACTATTTCAACATTTTTAAGGATATAAATCAGTAACCATTAAGTACATTCATAATGTCATGTTACCATTGGGGAGGTCCCTGCAGGGAAGCTAACCTCAAAGAGATGGAGAATGGAAACTCAATTCAAATTGACTTTGTCAACCTGGATCAAACTTCAGGGAGTCTGGTGCCAGGTGGTTATAAATATAGAATAGTGTCTTAGTTAGGGTTTTACTGCTGTGTCCAGACACCATGACCAAGGCACCTCTTATAAGGGACAACATTTAATTGGGGCTGGCTTACAGGTTCAGAGGTTCAGTCCATTATGAGCAAGGCAACAGCATAACATCATCCAGGCAGGCATGGTGCAGGCAGAGCTGAGAGGCACAGCTTCATCTGAAGGCTGCCAGTGGAAGACTGGCTTCCAGGCAGCTAGGATGAGGGTCTTAAAGCCCACACCCACAGTGACACACTTACTCCAACAAGGGTACACTTCCTAATAGTGTCACTCCCTGGACCAAGTATATAAAAAACATCACAAGGGGAGCATGTACAAACCATAACAAATAGTAATAGAATATCAAAGATGATAGAATTTGGGGAAAAGTTTCCAAGCAACAATCATTCTATTCCAAGTTTCCATCCAACGATAAAGCTTAGAAATGCCTTTACAGAGTATATGTGACTATGAAGATAGACTCTGTAGCTTAAAGACCTAGAATCTAGTGTGGTCTCTGATGAGATAGCATAGAGGTCAGCAGGTCATTTTAAAGTACATGTGACACCTCCCCTGAGGATGGGGTCTGTTAATTGGGAGCTAAAGATATATGTCTAGGGAAGGAGAGTCTGGTAAACTGTTAGGGTCAAAAAAATTCCAAAGCAATTCTAGTGGTCACAGAGTCTATCAAAGCAATATCTTTATTTGAGTTAGGCAGCAAAAACTGACCAGGAAAGAACAACAGCACAGACTCTGGAGCTGACTGCATCTTAGAACATTGATCTTAGTATTTAAGCAGATGAGAAAATTTTATTGTACTCTGGTTGCTACTGATCAATCAGAGGCACAGAACAAACTGGGGAACTGAACTACAACCACGAGATGGAGTATCATGGAGTTTTTAAGCCTGAAATCTGCTAACCTAGCCTAGTCCTGAAAGCATCTAGCTTCTGTACAATCTTATCTGGGCCTAGAATGTTTGCAGCCTCTGAGACTTTTTTTTTTTTTTTTTTTTCCCCCTCTTTCTGAACTCTTCACTGGCTGGTTCAACTCAGTTGTTCTGGCTTAATCTCCTCTCCAAGCTGACTGATTCAAACTGCTTCTCCCAGTTCTGACTGAATTGCTCGGCTTGGTCTCATGCTAAGTTTGGCAATATGTTCTAACCTGGCTTCTTCTCTTTCTCTGGCTTTAACTACCTCTGCTGACCTACACAAAACTTAACAAACTCACTGTTCTCTTCTCCCAACGTTCACCTTCTTGTTTGGGATTAAAGGTGTGTACTAAGGATGTGCCTGTATTCCAGCCAGAGTAGCCAGGTTGCTGATTAGAAATAACTCTACAGAAATCCACAAACATCTGTGCCAAGTCACAGTAACATATTCCCACCAATCCAGATCCAGGGATAGGCATCTTCCTTAGGAAGATGTCTTTGTGGTATACTTATCCTGTTCCAATTGGTTGAGTTATTCAACTGTGACAGGTTCACTTGTCTAGTGAGAGACCAGATCTTTTGGGTTCAGACTCCATCTTAGAGAACCTGACCTAAGATTGAACTCGAGTTAACTAACAAACTGGCACCTAACATTACTTTCCAGGATACTCCCCAACAAATCTACACCTCCAGGTTACAAGCCTGCCTCCGGTATTTCACCTTCTAACAACCACCAATCAGGAGAAAAGCAGAAGTTAGGCTTATGGTTTGGCTCCTAGCACCAGCCAATTATGTGAAAGGCCATAATGCCCCGCCCCCGCCAATCAAATGTGTGTTAGGCTAAAAACCCCTTTGCTTGTCTGCTTGCTTCTATAAATGTTTGCTTGAAACTAGGCTTGGGGCTCCACCTTCCCATCCTGCTGTGCCAGGGTTGGCAGGAAGCCCAAGTTGGAGTTTATAATGAGATTGCATCAGAATTGGCTCCTTGGTGGTCTTTGGGGTTCAGGAACACTTCCTGGCACAGCATTAACATTTGTCTAAACTTGCTAGCCAGGATATCAGTTACCCAGGTACATGTCTCTTTCTGCCAAAAATAATGTCAGTTACCCAGGGAGGTCTTGGGAACTTAAGGTTTATTTGACCCCTATTCACATTGGAAGTTGTATTCAAAATGGCTTCTGTTTGGTTCCATCTTACAAACATTTTGGGTGAGGTCTGTCTCTACAGAAAACAAAAAGGTCATTAACAACCTCCACTGTCAGCTTTCTGGTGCAGGTATTTTATTTTATGTCCTCTATTGAGGAGACACTACCTCTGCATACTTAACATTCCTGGTGTACTGGCTAGTTGTGTGTCAACTTGACACAGCTGGGTTATCACAGAGACAGGAGCTTCAGTTGGGGAAGTGCTTCCATGAGATCTAGCTGTGGGGTATTTTCTCAATTAGTGATCAAGGGCCCCTTGTGGGTGGGACCATCTCTGGGCTGGTAGTCTTGGGTTCTATAAGAGAGCAGGCTGAGCAATCCAGGGGATCAAGCCAGTAAAGAACATCCCTCCATGTCCTCTGCATCAGCTCCTGCTTCCTGACCTGCTTGAGTTCCAGTCCTGACTTCCTTGGTGATGAAGAGCAGTATGGAAGTGTAAGCTGAATAAACCCTTTCTTCCCCAACTTGATTCTTGGTCACAATGTTTGTGCAGGAATAGAAACCCTGACTAAGACACCTGGTTTCCCTAAAAATCTATGGGCAAAAAGACCTTTGTGTCCCAACAATGTTTTTATACTTTTTTGTTTGTTTGTTTGTTTGTTTGAGACAGGATTTCTCTGTGTAGCCCTGACTGTCCTGGAATTCACTCTGTAGACCAGGCTGGCCTCGAACTCAGAAACCCACCTGCCTCTGCCTCCCAAGTGCTGGGATTAAGGCGTGTGCCACCACTGCCCGGCATTACTTTTGCATCTTTGAGATAGGGTCTCACTCTGTGGCCCAAAGTCTCTTGGAACTTTTGATCCTTCTGGCTCAGCCTCCCTAATTCAAGAACTGAGTATATGTGTCCTAATATACCCCAACATCACTCATTTCAAACAGAGAGTCCATGTCCATTTGTATCATGAAAATAAGGCGTATTATTATTACTGTAGATCGATAGAGTCCCTCCCATAATGTGTTCTTCCCTCGACTAACATGGTATAGCACAGCAAATGCCTTTATGGCAAGCCATTATTGAGTCCTGGAAGTAAAGATTTCACTTGTAATTGTTTTACATGCGGAACATTCCTTTGTTAGTATTTTGTTAAAGATTTCAGGGGCAATTCTCTGTAGCTTTCTTTCCCTGTAATGCCATTGTCTGGCTTTGAGCCAGACAGTGGTCTCAGGGAATGAGTTGAAGGGTACTTATCTTTCAGTTGTTTGTAGGAACTTGTAGAGGGTCTCTTACGTCTTCCTCAAATATGTGATATAGTTAGTTGTTGAGGTTTTTGATGATAGATTCCATCTTTTTGCTGGGTATGTTTTCTAATAAGATTTTTTCTAATTTTTCTTGATTGAACTATGATATAAATCTGTCGATTACATCGAGATTATTCAATGTGCTGTTCTATTCTCTTCTAATCAGTTCTGTTTCTGCAATGGGTGATAGTACCTCTTTCCTTTTTGTGATAGTGAGACACTGGAGAGTCAGCTTAGGGTTTCTCACATGCTAGGCTAAGCTTTCTTCTTCCTTTCCTTTTTTAAGCTGGGGGTTCTCCTCATCTGTCCTGGAACTTGTAGATCTGGCTGTCTAGAACTTCGATATCTGCCTGCCTTCCAGAGCTCTGGAATTATAGTTTCATGTTATTTAGTTTAGCTTTTTTTGTTGTTGTTCGTTTTGTTTTGTGGTTTTTCTTAGTTATTTAAAAAAAAAAACATTTTTAGGTGTGTTTATTTCATCTGTGGACCATGTGCATACCTGATGCCAGGAAGTTGAAAAGAGTCTGTAGGATCCCCTAATTGGAGTTATGGATGATTGTGAACAGAGATGTGGCCGCTGGAAGGAGATCCCAGGGCCTCTGAAATGAAAAGGGCTCTTAACCCCAGAGCCATCTTCACTCCCCAAGCCTTTTTTAAGAACATGTTTTAATTTTGAGACAATATTTTATTAATTTCTCCAGGATGGCCTTGAACCCAGTCCTGCTCAAGTAGCCATGTTGTGCCTTGAACTTTCTTTTTAATTTTTTTATTATTATTTTGTTACTTTTATGTGTGTGTTTTGCCTGTTTATATCTGTTTACCACATGCATGCAGTGTTCTTGGCCACCAGAAAAGGGTGTTTGAGTCCCCTGGGACTGGAGTTAGACAATTGTGAGCCATGCTGTGGATGAAACCCTGGTCCTCTGGAAGAGCAGCCAGTACTCTTAACCCCAGAGATATGGCTCCAGCCTCCATTTCTTGAACCTTCAATCTTCCCAGTAGAGCCTCCCAGTGCTTCGATTACAGGACTAAACCACCACACCTAGCTGTCCTTTCATGTCTGAATTTAGTTGAGTCCCCTCTCTTTGTATAAGTCAATTTATCAATCATGTTTAGTTTAAACAAAAAAATCCACTTTAGGGGCTCGGAGAGACCACTCAGAGGTTGTTGTTCTTCCATACCCTGGTTTGGTTCTCAGTACTCAAAACAGCCTGTAACTGTAGCTTCAGGGGATATGTTACTCTACACACACAAAGAAAATACAAAAATCTTTTTTAAAACTCAACTTTTGAGTTTGAAACATCATTCGTGCTGTTTTGGGGTTTTTGAGGGGTTCGTTATTGTTGGACTACCCATTTCACAGACTGCTGATCTTATCGCTACTATTTTTTCTAAAACTCCATTTTTTTTTTTTTTTTCGAGACAGGGTTTCTCTGTATAGCTCTGGCTGTCCTGGAACTCACTTTGTAGACCAGGCTGGCCTCGAACTCAGAAATCTGCCTGCCTCTGCCTCCCGAGTGCTCTAAACTCCATTTTCTCCCCTCTTGGCTGGTGTCATTTATAGGCAGCCTGATGTTACCCAGGCTAGTCTTGAACTGCTGCTGATCCTCCTGCCCCCACCTCTTTTCTGCTAGGATGAAGGCTTCGCCTACAATACCAGGCGTGGCATGTACTTCTATTGTTGAGCATCCTAGGTTTGCTTTACTGAAATTGTTGATCCTTAGAGGACCTCAGGACCTGTTCTCATGTGTTTTTGGGTGCGCTGGGCACCCTTCCAGCTGAGGCAAAGATCACTCGTGGGACATTGTGTAACGAGTTATGCTAACCCTGTGACCAGGAGGAAAGGCAAGGAGTGCAAGAAGCAAGGGCAAGTCTTTAAATGCACCGTACCTGTCTTTTTCAACGGCGCTACCTTCCGAAGAGAGCTGCTGCTATCAGTCAGACCTCGCTAGCCAATCAGAGTATTACGTGGGCTGTCCAATCAGGATCTCCGGCAGGCGGCGGGGGGCGGGACTTTCCCGGTTGCAGTGTTGTGTGTGGGTTCTCCGTGGTGGACGGGGGTACGGGTGGGCCCCGCTTTTGGCGCTGGGACCAGGAGCTCTGAGAAGAACGTGGGCGAGCTCGGAAGCTGCGCCATGGTGAGCGAGGGGCCGCTGTCCCCAGAGGGGGAGGGGCGGCGGCTAGGCTCCGGGAGCTGCTGTGCCGGGCACTCTTGGGGACTGGGGCGGGGCCGACATCCTGCGAGGCAACCTAGGCCCTGGACCGGCGGCCTCTGGGCAGCTCCTCCTCTCGGCCGCTTCTGCGCACAGCAAGGAGTAGCGAAAGGCTCCGCCCTGCGCTGTGGACGCCGGGGTTGGTGACGTCGCTGCAGTGCGAGCGCTCAGAGCCTAAGTTTTTTTTTGTCCCGAGGGCCAGTTGCTAGCTAAGTGAAGGTAATCTATAGTTTCTAAGAGTTATAGAAGTTCTGACGTTTACGTTTCCTGTCTATGCTTAGGATCTACTTTAAGTTACTTTTGCGAAAGTTGCAAAGTCTACCCAATATTTTGTTTATATCTGCGTGTTTGTTTTACTGGTTTGTTAAGTCACTTACTGTATTTTGGCTTTGCTTCTGGCTTTTTAAATTGTTATTTCTTAGTTTTGAAATACTGTACTACTTTGATTATTGCAGTTTTATTGGGAGTCTTAAAGTCAGGCAGTGTACTGTTAATGCTTCAGTATCGTGTTAACTTTTTTCTTTTTCTTCTTTTGAGACAGGATCTCGGGTTTCCCAGGTTGACCTCAAACTTTCTCTTAGCCGAGGAAGACCTTGAACTTCTGATCCCACTACCTAAACCTACCTCCAGAGCGCTGGGATTAAGGGTGTGTGACTATATGCCCACTTTTTTTTGTGAGTGTATGTGTGTGTGTGTGTGTGTGTGTGTGTATGTGTTTTTTTCTGGGGAAGGAACCTACGGCTTCGTGGTAGTAGTCAAACATTCTATCCGATTCTGAGGATGTCTTGCCAGATAATATTTAGATCAACTTTCTGTTATTTTCAGCATAAACTGTGAGAATTTGATGTGTTGAATTTGTAGATCAAAATGATAACTGTCATAATTTTGGGGCTTCATCCCAAAACCATGGAAACCCCTCCACTTACTAAGTCCTTTGTTTTTATATTAGAAATATATAATTCTTGTGTCCAGACGTTAATTACGTTAACATGCAAATATGTCTCACTTTATCTTTACTATAAGCTGTGTGGTGGTTTTAATTTTCCATCCAAAAATCGATGTACATACAGTTTGTATATTAATCTTACAGTTCTGCAAGTTCCTAGTTTCCTAAGTTCTTGTTGGTCCTTTGGTTTTCTAAAGCCAAAGACAACTTTACTTTCTTTTTTTAGTTATTTAACATTTTCAGTAGTACTTTTCTTTCTCTGGAAGTATAGGGTTTTTTGTTTTGTTTTGTTTTGTCTATAGTTACTAGTATGGTGTTGTGGTTTTTTTGTTCAGCTTGTCATTTTGGTGGATTACATTTTAAAATTTGTATTGATGGAGATGAAAACAGCTATTTGCATAATGCTAGGCACGTGTTCTACCATGGGGCTTTGTCCACAGTCTGAAGTCTGAACTGACTTTCTGTATCTGCAGTGATTCCAGCCTGGTTTCAGATCGGCTTTTATTCTGCAGACTAGGCTGGCTTCAAACTCACATGAGATCTGTTCCAGCGTCTAAGTGCTGGGGTTACAGACATATGTAACCACACTGCCTCATTTTTAATTATTTTAGAAATACACTGGAAAATTTGGATTACTAATGTTTGTTGAGAGTTTTGTGCATTGAGCATTCTTTAGTTAACTGTTGTTATTTATTTATTTATTTATTTATTTCTCCTGTGTTGTTTTGGAGTTTTGGTAATGTTGCCTCAAATTTTGAACCAGGGTTTGTTTGCCTTTTTAGAAGATGTTTTACTGAATTAGTGCCAAATCTTAATTGTTAAAAAGTTGATGGTTGAAATAATTCGCATCTTGTCTATCTTTTTTTTTTGAGTTAGTGATTTCATTTCTTTAGCACATAATGGCCGTCTCTCTGTCGTTCAGAGAATTTGTTCATTTCTTCTAAGTTACTAAGTATGTGGTCTGGAGTTGTTCACAGTATGCCTTTATGGTTCTTTTATGTTCGTGCTAATGATGTCCCTGTATAATTCTCTCACCCAAGTCCTGAGCAGGCATAGTCCTGCTTAGTTTCGCAGATCAGCTAGAACCTGAGAGCAGGTGTGCTCAGGGTGGTATGGCTGTAGGTCGTCCTCCATACTGTGATCATTCATCTCGCTAAGACCATGCCTGGAGACTATAAACAGTTTTGAAAAGCGAAGCTTTACAGTGATTGGGTGTCTCTTGACTGCCTGTTTACAGTTTTATTCTCTAATTGTTATTTTCCTGGGCTTGATTTCTTTCTTCTTTCTCTAGCTTCCTATTACGGAATGATGTATTTTTCAGCTGTCTTCCTTTATAGTATAGGCATTTATTGTTTTAATCTCTCCCAAATATGGTTCGTGCTTTGTGGTATAAATTTTTGTAAGATGTACCTTTGATTCTGTTGAAATATTTAATTTCTCGAGACCTCTCCTTTACTATATGTTACTTAAAACTTTGATTTAGTATCCTGGTTTTCCAATGTGCTGCCTTTAGTTTGGGGATTCCCAGTGCCTAATCATAAAGGTGCCAAAATTAAGAGTCTCTCTCTGTCTCTCTGTCTCTTTCCCTCTCCTTCTCTCATTCTCCCTTTTCATCTCCCCCTCCCCCTTCCCCTTTCTCTAGGGTGGAAGTGTCAGGGTAACTACTCCAGGATTTATAATAGCTTTAAAAACTGATTTTATTATTTATTTTTCCTTTAAGTGCATTGGTCTTCTGCCTATATACATTCCTGTGAGGGTGTCAGATTCCCTTGTGGCGGAGTTACAGTTAGGAGCTGCCACGTGGGCATTAGGAGTTGAACCTGGGTCCTGTGGAAGAACAGTTCGTGCTCCTAACTGCTGAGCCATCTTTCAAACCTCAGGATTTTTAATAAGTTTTAGTGATACCTCAAAAGATATCCTGTTTCTGGGTTGGAAGAACCTTTATTGGCTCAGTCAGGAAGACAGAACAGTTGAACACTTAAAAGTGTTTTGCACTTCCTTACAACATCATAAATGTCCAGGACAAGCCTGATGATATACAGCAGGAGAAAAATAACTGCAAGCAGCTGTTACCATTACCAGCATAGAAATCTGATCTAAAACAGTTTCCTTAGTTAGTTAACCTAGAGACACTAGTGATTTTCAAGGGAAAAGAAGAGAGGATCAAGGAATCAACAAAGTAGTAGATGTTTGAGAAAAACTATCATTTGGTCTTCCAGCTGGTGTTATGTTTAGTTCTGACAATTCAGTTTGTCATGGTTTCTTCAGGAGGGAACATTTGATAGTCTGGTTTTTGTTTTTGGGTTTTTTTTTTTTTTATTTGGCAGTGGTGGTAGTTGTTGGGGGTGGGTCTGTTAAGGCAGGGTCTCTGTGGACCCTGCTGGCTTTGGACTTAGATTTGCCTGCCTATGCAGTTGTGTGCCACTGTGCCTATGGTTTTTGTTTGTTTGTTTGTTTTTAAATATGCTAAGTTGGGGCTGGAGAGATGGCTCAGCAGAGTTAAGAGTACTGACTGCTCTTCCAGAGGTCCTGAGTTCAATTTCCAACAACCACATGGTGGCTCACAACCATCGGTAATGGGATCCGATACCCTCTTCTGGTGTGTCTGAAGACAGCTACAGTGTACTCACATACATTAAATAAGTAAATCTTAAAAAAAAAAAAAAGCTAAATTAGGAGCCCTAGACAAAACTAGTGACAGATGGGCAGTTTGTTTTAATTGCAATTTAACTCATTTAAGAGAAGAAATGAAAGAGCTGAACCAGTTTTGGAAACTATCAGGATTGTTACTAAATTCTTAGTTTCCTTTCTGATGCTGTGGTAAAGTACCCTGATAAAAGCAACTTTAGGGAAGGAACGGCTTAGTCTGCTAATAATTCCAGGTTACAGCCCCTTGAGGGGAAGGCAGGACAAGAACTTTAAGCAGAGGGAGGATGAATGTATTCATGCCTACTTGTGCTCAGCCCCCATTCTACATTTATGTAGTCCAGAGACTCCTGCTCAAGAGTTGGTGCCACTTATGTGGATGGGTCTTCCTGCCTCGGTTAATATAATCAAGACAGTTCTCCATAGGCACACCCACATGGGAACCTGATCTAGATTGTCCCCTTATTGAGACTCTCATGAGGTGCTCTGTCGAGTTATCTCTTAAAACTACCTACCCCACTGATTAGACATTTACTTCCCCAAGCCAAAAAGACCCTAGTGCAATACTAAAATAACAGTAAATGAAATTGTTAGTCACAAGTAAGAGTTACAGTAGTTTAGACATCAAAGGCCAATCTTTTCCCAAACTTAGAGTTAACCATGCTACCTGAGGTTATAGCTATGGGATTGAGTGAAACTGGCCAGAAAGAAAATTAAAATTAGAAGATAATGAATTATTTCGAGTACTCCAGACATTAAAATATTTTAGAGAATACTTAACAGTAGGGAACCACCAGACTTTGGGTCAGACTCTATGGTGGACTTAGGAGATGGTTCAGTGGGTATAAAACATGTGCTGCTTAATCCTGATGAGCTGAGTTCTAACCCCCGGAACCCACATAAAACACAGATGTGTAGTGCATGTATATAATCACATATGGTGAGCTGGTAGAGAGAGACAGAAGAGTCCCCTAGAAGCTGGTCTGGAATATGTAGTGCAGTGGCAAAAATGAGAGAGCCTGCCTCAAGTTGGAAAGCGAGATTCACCATTGAATGTTGTTGATAGCCACATCCATGCTATGTTAATGTGTGTATCTCGGAGACACTAGCATCTGGAACTTAATGGCCTGTGATCTGGAAGGTATCCATAGCACCAAAAAGTTAAGCAGGGGCCTCCCTACTCATGATACCAATCATAACCAGTAAGCAAGAATTAGGAAAGTTAGCTCTAAGTCTGGTAAGAGTCATCCCTCCAAAACTTATTGACATCATATGTTTTTAGCCTTTTATCTGTATCTTTAACAAAAGTCATAATGGTTAAAAGTGGCACTGTAACATGACTTTTACAAAGAGATAAGGAGCCTGACATCACAGCTACTGGAAAGATGGGAAGAATGGCAGGTATCTAGCTCTGAGGTCTTGGGGTAAAGGAGTAACATGGGCATCATAACTTGTAGGTAATATCCTTGGTAGTGGCATAATTTAAAGTTTCTTGAAGCAGGTTTAGGATAATTCCCTGAAATGACATCAAGGGAATAAGAAGGTAGGGCTTGTGCAATTTTAGAACTCAGAAAGGTGAAAGCAGAAACACTTGGAGTTACAGGTGTGTAGGGTGAGTTTTACTTTGGCCTCGTTGGAATAGGAAATAAAAATAAGTAGGCTTCTTGAGTTTCCGGAGTGAAAAAGGTTTAACTGTAGACAGATAAGTCATAGTCAAAGGTTATTTCTTAATTCTTTTGTGGTTGGAAATCTTATAGGATATCTTTTGGGTCTGGGAAGTCTCCTTGTGCCTACTGATAGAAAATCATTAGTAGGGGGATTAGTGCCTTAGAAAGGGAAATTAAATGTCCCTATGAGACTAGTTCTGATGAGTGATAGTGGTGTTCTGATGTGAGGTAAGAGGTCTGTTGATAGAGGTTAATAAATCATCTGTGAACTAAAAGAGGTTATTTCTGTATGAAAATTTCAAGGAAGAAAGGATTTTTTCCATGGCAAAGAGGTAGAGGGTGTCCCATATGTCCTGAGGGAAGATACTCCAGGTTTAATGTCTGGGTTAAGTGGTCCTGTCATTTAAAGCCAAATAAGAACTGAATCTGGGTGGATTCAAAAACAGAAAGAAAGCATCCTTAAAGTCTAAACGATAAAGCTAGATGGTATTAAGAGTATATTTCTTCTTATGGTGTCAGGATTAGGACCTATGGAGAGGCTGGGATCACAGTTAAGAATGAGTCAACAAAAAGTTGTAACCTCTTCTAAGTTTTAGGTTTTAATTAGACCTTTGAAGAAAGTTGTTAAGTCTTTAATGACAATTGTGACAGAAGGGACTGTTAGCATCTGGGATTAGCGATGCCTCACACTTGAAGGGGAAAATATTATAAGATGTAGGGGTACATAGTAGAGATAAGGGAGAATGTTGGGGCTCTAGACATTCTTGGGCCTTTAAGGGGTAGGGGCTTAGGGTCTCAGATGTGATAAATGGCCCTACCATAAATGGGCCTGGAGGTTGGATGAAATGCACTTTAGGAAGGGAATTGGGCAGCTGGGTAGAACCAAAAAGGAATAAATGAAAGATGTGACCTCTTCAGGTTCCATGTCCCCACTGTTAGGTATCTCTGCTGAGGTCATCCACTTTGACTCCTGAGAACCTCTCCCACCCCAGGTCTCTGGAACTTCCTAGAGACTCCCACTGACCTCCCACTCCTGACCATTGAAGGTTTCCATTCATTCCTCTGGCCTTCTCTCCTGTTCTAAGTCTGTTCTGTTTTTTAATTTCATGTGATTTTATAAAGTTGTAATCCAGAAGAGATGATATTTTGATATTTGATCACACTTATTCTTCACTACCTTCTTCCTTCTTGAGATGGAAGCCTTGCAATAGAGTACAGCCTGGCTTTGAACTCTTGAATGCAAGTGATTTTATATACTGGTCTTTCAAATAGCTGGGACTATAAGCACATGCCAACACTCCTGACAGCTTGGCATTCCTAGTAAAAACACATACCATCTAGTTGTTTCATTTTGCATTTCTATTTACTTTTGTTGTTGTTAGGATTGCCACTCATTCTTGCTGTGGTAAATTCCGCATGGTATAAATTACTTTTGAGGCTTCTAAATGGTTGGGTTTTTTTGTTTGTTTGTTTTGTTTTGTTTTTGTTTTTGGTGTAACCAGTTCCCCACTTAACAAGTGACAATATGCATGAAGTGTTGTCTTCCAGAGAAACTCAGTAGACTCATTGCCCACATCATTGCAGGTGGTGGGGACTTTTCTTGGTACCTCTAAATGTATAGAATATTCAGAAAGCTAACAGTTCAGAAAATTGCTGTGATTATGTAGTCCTTTAGAATAAGCGAACTGCTGTTACCACTTATGTTAGTGGAATGTCTCCCAAGATCTTAGCTTCCCCAATACCAGGAAAGCCCACTCTTTGTGTACAGAAAGTGTAAGTAAAAGCAACCTCTTGACTGCTGTTGCTGGCTCTTTCCTGTATATCATTCAGCAGAATTCTGTTATTATAGGTAGACATCCACTCTAGAAAGAAAACATGGAGTGGTCTAGTAGCACATTTATCTCCCAGGCACAGTCATGAGGGTTCCTACTATGCTCTTTCTTTTCTCTCTCTCTCTCTCTCTCTCTCTCTCTCTTTTCTTTCCTTGGAATCAGGGTCTCACTGTGTAGTCCTGGATATTCTAGAACTCTGTTGCTGTCTTCTTTTTTAGTATCTCAGGGCTAGCATTAGAATTTTCATTTAATTAAATAAATTCCTGAGTACCACAAAATTATATGGTCATCTTATCAAGATCTGTTAGTTTCATCTGTTCTCTCCTGTATATATTCGGGATGTTTTAGGAGTTTTTGGCCTTTGAGGATGTGGCTGTGGAGTTTAGCCAGGAAGAATGGGTTTTGCTGGATCCTTCTCAGAAGAAACTATACAGAGATGTGATGCTGGAAACCTGCAATAACCTTACTTCTATAGGTAAGAATGCCACCGTTTATTTTGTACAAGAACAAATGTTCCTTGGTTCTGTGATTTGGAAAGGAAAGAAATCAATTAGTAAACAGGAATGGGTCCAGTGTATGTCAAACCAAGAAATTCATTTTTCTGTTATTTCTAATAATTTGTGATGGGGGGTTAAATCTTGATTTTAGGCATCAAATGGGAAGACAAGAACATTGAAGAGCAGTACAAACATTCTTGGAGATTCCTAAGGTAATTTTCATATACATGTAGAAGATTCCTTGAGAAACTCTTAAATATGTTATGAAAAATTACAAGCAGAAAACCAAAGAGAGCTGGAGGGATGGCTCAGTTTTTATGGGCAATGGCTATGCTTCCAGAGTACCTGGTTTCTAGTTACCATACCTACCTGATGGCTCACAACCATCTATATCTCCATTTCCAGGGCATCCAGTGCTCTCATCTAGACTTTGCAGTTACCATGCATGGGTATGATGTACAGACTTACATATGGGCAAAACACCTGTGCATATAAAATAAGTGATAAAATCCAAAAAGGAAACAAAAGTCAGAACTTTACAGTGTATCATTAGAAGGATTTCATCAAAACTATAAACTTCAGTGTATCTATTTGAAAAAAACAGTTTGCTTGGACAACACCTATATGACTAGGGCTATATATATATATATATATATATATATATATATATATATATATATATATATATATAAAAGATTTATTTACTTAGGTATTTCACATACATGGGTATATGGGTCTGCAGATAAATCTACACACCAGAAGAGAGCATTGAATTCCATGGGACTACAGTGATAGGTGCTATGAGCCACTATGTGAATGCTGGGAATTGGACTCAGGACCTGGAAAAAGCAGCCAGTTCTCTTAACCACTGAGCCATCTCTCCAGCCTGTATGGGGGCTGTTTTGGTAGTAGCTCTTTGGGTGGATATTGTAGAATCACCAGTTCTTTTCCTTTGAGACTATTCAAGTGGTAAAAGCATACAGTTTCCTTAACTTTTATGACTAGAGTAAGCATAACCCCTTCTGGTAAGCATCATTAGTGAAGCAGACATTGCTAACATGTTTATACTTTTTTACAGAAGTTGCATGATAGATGCAATTTATGAGCACAAAGAAGGTGGTCAGTTTCAAGAAACCTTTACCTGGATACCAGATTTCCATAGGAGTACTAACATTTCTACTGGAGTAAAACCATTTGAATGTGGTGTGTGTGGAAAAGTTTTCACGTGTCATTCATCCTTTAATGAGCACATCATGTCTCACTTAGGGGACAAATCATCTGAACATGAACATGGTAAGAAGCAATATGAATATAAACAATGTAAAAAATTTTGAACTCACAAAATATTTAATGATACCTTATAGAGATGAAATGTTTTCAAAATCTTTTGATTTTCCAGGTTCATGTGGAATACAGCAACAAAGTCAGAGTGTTGAAAAATCCAATAAACAATGTGGAATGACCTTTGTTTGCCACTGTTCACTTTCTATAGATGGAAGAACCAACAGTAAAGATAAATGTGACAAATGTGAACAATCCAGTAAAGCTCTGAGTTCTTCTAGTTCCCTCCAGAGTCACAAAACAGTTTATACTGCAGGAAGAACCTATGAATGTGATCAATGTGGAAAATCCTTTAGACATGAGAGTTCATTTTTATTACATCAATTAACTCACATTGGAGGGAAATCCTATGAATGTAAACAATGTGGGAAGGCCTTCAGATGTCACAATTATCTTCAGTTACATGAAAACTTTCATATTGAAGAAAATCCCTACGAATGTAAACAATGTGGAAAAACCCTCTGTTCTCCCAGTTCCCTTCGAGTTCATGAAAGGATTCACAATGGAGAAAAACTTTATGCATGTCAACGATGTGATAAAACTTTCAAATGTCAAAGTTATCTTCGAATACATGAAAGAACTCACACAGGAGAAAGGTGCTATGATTGTAAACAGTGTGGTAAAGCTTTTAGAAGTCACTGTTCCCTTCAAAGACATAAAATAGCTCATCCTAGGAAAAAACCTTATGTATGTAAACTATGTGGTAAGTCCTTTACTTATCCATATTTACTTCAAACACATGAGAGATTTCACACCAGAGAAAAAACATATAAATGTAGGATCTGTAGTAAAGCCTTTCTTTGTTCCCCCTTTCTTCAGCAACACAAAAGAACGCATACTTGGGGGAAACCATATAAATGTAAACAGTGTGGTAGAGCCTTCAGAAGCCACAGTTCCCTTCGACTGCATGCAAGGGCTCATACAGTAGAAGAATCTTACACATGTAGGATATGTAGTAAAGCCTTTCTATGTCCTCCTTTCCTTCAAAGGCATGAAAGAACTCACACCGAGGAAAAGCCCTTTGAATGTAAGCAATGTAGTAAAATCTTCAGAGATTGGAGTACCTTCCAAGTGCATGAAAGATCTCATACTCTAGAAAAGCTCTATACATGTAACCTATGTAGTAAAGCCTTTTTTTATTCCTCTTCCCTGGAAATACATAAAAAGATTCACACTAGAAAAAAATGGTATCCATGTAAATACGCATGTGAACAGTGTGGTCAGTCCTTTATTTTTCCCTGTTTACTTGAAAAGCATTTAAGAACTCACACTGATGAAAAACCCTATGAATGTAAACAGTGTGATAAAACATTTAGGAGTCTCACTTATGCTTGCATACATAAAAGAACTCACACTGAAGAAAGACAGTATGTATGTAAACAGTGTGGTAAAAGTCTCAGTTGTCCTAGTACTCTTCAGTTACATGAACTAACTCATACTGGAGAAAAACTCTATGCATGTCAACAATTTGATAAAACTGTCAGAAGATTCAGTTATTTTCAAATACCTAAAAGGGCTCATACTGAAGTAAAAGCTTACAAATGTAAGCAATGTGGTGAAATTCTCAGTTGTTCAAATTCCCTTCGGCTACATGAAAGAATCCATATGGGAGAGAAATCCCATGAATGTAAACAATGTGGTAAAGCCTTCACAGTCCTCAGCAATCTTCAAGTACATGAACTATCTCATACTCATGAAAAGTCCTATGGATGCAAGCAGCATGGTAAAGTTTTCAGTCTTAGTAATCTTCTACAGGAAAGAAAGAAAGCTGAAGCAAATCTCTGTGAGTGTAAACAGTGTGGCAAGTCTTTTGTTTCTCGATATTTACTTCAAATGCATGAACGGTCTCATTCTGCAGAGAAACGCTACGAATGTAAGGTATGTGGTAAAAGCTTCATTTATCCCTCATTCCTTCAAAGACATGAAAGAACGCATACTGGAGAGAAACCTTATGAGTGCAAACAATGTGGAAAGGCTTTCAGAGTTCAGAGTTCCCTTCGATTACATGAAAGAACTCATTCTGAGGAAAAACCTTATGAATGTAAAGACTGTGGTAAAGCCTTCTGGAGGCTCCCTTCTCTTCAAGTACATGAAAGAATCCATACAGGAGAAAAGCCCTTTGAGTGTAAACAATGTGATAAAACCTTCAGGTGTCACAGTTCCCTTCAAAGACACGAAAGAACTCATAGTCATGAAAAACCATATGAATGTAAACAGTGTGGTAAGGGCTTCAGATGTCACCGGTCCCTTCAAAGACATGGGAAAACTCATGCTGAAGAAAAAGCCCAGGAATTGGGACAGTGAACAAAAATTTTTAGACTTTCCAATTTCTTTTTAATGTTTGAAAGTAACTCCTGGGAAGAAATTCTGGTGCTATAAAACAAGTGGTGGTGGTGGTGTTTTTAATTACAGACTTACTGAAGAAAGACCTATCAATACTAATCAGTGACTTAAGATATTCAGTTCCAAGCCTGACATGTGGTGAATGCCTTTAATCCTAGCACTGGGGAGACAAAAGTAGGCAGATCTCTTGTTCAGGGCCAGCTTACTCTGCAAAGCAAGGTACAGGACAACCAAGGCTATACAGAGAAACCCTGTCTCAAAAAGCAAAAGATGTTCAGTTCCATTTGGAGCCTTGAACATCTTTGGCAGAATACCTTTGGAATGAATATAATATGAGGATACCTGATTTTTCATATATTCTCTTGAATACACACATGATAATGCAAATAGAGGTAGCTCTTATAAGACTAAGTGTCGGATTGAAAATAGTTTGGAAAGTAAAGTTTGTATAACTTTTAACTACACTGAAAGTCATGAGAAGGCGATTGGAAGTAAACCATGTGTATTTTGAAATCCTCATGCAAATTTACCTGTAATGCTCAGATTTTTATGAGTGTATTCTTATAAAGTTAGGGATATGTTGTGTTTGATTTGTAGTTACTGGTGATCATAGGAGAGGTGGTGGTGCAGCCCTCTAGTGCTAGCTACTCAGGTGGCTGGTGGAAGAGAATTTCAAGCTCAGGATCTACCCAAGCAGTGTAAGCCCCATTTTGCAATCAAAAACTGAAGATTACAGGGTATGTTGCTATGTAGGTAGAATACTTAGCTGGCAAGCATGAGACTGTAAATTCAATCCCCAGTACTCTTACTAAAAGAATAAGAATCCCAAGAAAATGAGTTGCCATTTTTTTTTAACGATGCATACATTAGAATGAAAGTTGTTAAGTATTCAATAATAGAGATAGTATGTGATAGATATGTTGTTGGACAATTTTATAAGTGAAGATCACTGTGTCTTCTGTTACTTTTCCTGGTGCTGTGATAAAATGTTACAACAAAAACAAGTTAGGAAGGGTTTCCTTTGGCTCAGAGGTTAAGCTGTGTCACAGTTTGACATGGCACAGAAGTTAGAGCAGGAGTAATTTGTGACAGCTTGCCTTACTGCATCTGTAGTCAAGAAACAGTGATGAGTGGCCATGATTGCCTAGCTTTCTGTCTGTTACATGGTCTGGAACCCAAACCCAGGGAATAATGCCACCACCTTCACAATGGGTCTTCCTGTCTCAGTTTAAATCCCTTACAGGCAAACCCTGAGGCTCATCTCCCAGGGGATTCTAGATCTAAAGATGATATCAACTAACACAAATATATTACATACTGCTCCAAACATGGGCAGTATGTTGTTTTACTGCTTAGTTTAGGCAAGGGTAACTACTTATTTAGGAAACTGAAAATATTTGGTGTACATATATGGAAGGATAATGATATAAAGATGAGTGCTACACACTTAACAAAGGCCCCATATTTTAAGTGGAGTCTTCTGCACTAGCTGTTGCTCTGGCTGGTCAGTGAGTTATTTAGTCAATGTTAAGAACATTGCTGTACACTAAGATTATTACTAGTAACTTTATAAACACTTTAGACTTAGATTTTATTGTCTGTAAAATTTTCCTCAGTAGATTAGTTCAAAACTTTTTCACTTTGCAAAATTTTAAAAATTTGATACTTTTCTAGACACTCATCATTGTGTAAGTAAGAATTTAGTATACCTTGGTCTATATTGTGTTAGAAAGCTTGAATTTTAAGAATTTCTATCTTACCAAAATGTATTTTAGAAAGTTTTTTTAGTGAATTTTAGTTTAGGATTATTTGGTTTAGGATTATACAATAGTTTCTAAAATGGTTCTAAATGTACTTTTGCCACTTTGAACTAATTTATATGACGGGCACTCAGCATTCATGATTCAACTCTGGACAACTTGGTTCTCTATATTTTGCATTCTAAAATATTAAGCCAAGGTTTTTTGAGACAAGGCAGCTCTGATCTAGAACTCAGTATGTAGACCAGGCTGACCTTGACTTCAGAGATTCACCTGCCTTGGCCTCCTGAGTTGCAAGGATTAAAGGCAAATGCCACATTCAGGTAAGATTTGTATGTAAAATTAAGCCTCTCTACCCATTAGTTTGAAAATTTGCTTTCACCCATAATAAATAGTAAAATTATACTTACTAAAGAATTTTTAAAATAGGTTTATTTTAAAGAATGTTTTAACTTACAGTCTTGTGTCTGTGTGTGTATAAAGAGAAGCAATATAGCCAGAAGCTGATTCATGCAGTGTGAAGGGTGGCCAAATAAAATTTTGCTTCTATCATGTTGATACCTGGAGGTTCTGTTTTCTTCTATTTATAGGTCAGAGTGTGTGTGTGTGTGTGTGTATATATATATATATATATATATATATATATATATATATATATGGAGAGAGAGAGAGTGTTAAGATTAAAGATCAGGGTTAAGATTAGAAGAGTTTAAGGTAAGAGGATTTTTACAGTTAAGGATTATGGTAAATAATGGTGGTAAGGCTAGAGGTTTGGGTACAAGGGTTAGGGGTTAAAGTTTTAGATTTACATTTAGATTTTTGCATTAGGGATTAATGTTTGGTATATGGTTAAGAGTAATATTAAGTGTGGTTGAATATGAGATGCTGTGTTATGTATCATTTGGGTTTGAGTTGGAATTGGAGGGAATTGGTTGAGTTTGGGGTAGTGATAATATTAACTGTGGTTAGAGTAGAATTAAGGATAGAGTTAGGGTAATTTAGAGAATAACATTAGGATTAGGGTTAGCATTTGGAATGTTAGGTGATCAGTGTTGTTAGCATTAGAGTAAGAGATTAGGATTAAAGGTTTCTGTGAAGCAGCAACACATTCTGTTTTCCAAACAAGCCTTCTGTCTTAGGATTGTATTGTTGTAAACAGACACCATGACCATGACAACTCTTAAAAAGGAAAACATTTAATTAGGGGTGGCTTATGGTTCAGAGGATTAGTCCTTTACTTTCATGGCAAGAAGCATGGTGACATGCAGGCAGACATGGTGCTGGAGAGGTTCTGAGAGTTCTACATCTTGATCCATAAGCAACAGAAAGAGACAAACACTAGGCCTGCCTTGAGCTGCTAGACCTCAAAGCATGATCCCAGTTACTCATTTTCTCCAACAACACTACAGCTACTCCAACAAGGCCACACCTTCCAGTGGTCTCAGTTCCTATGAGCCTATGGGGCTATTTTCATTCAAACTACCATGCCTTCCTATATTTAGAGACTTCTATATGAAAAGAAGTGTGTTAGAGAGGTTGGAAAACAATTCGGATTAACTGGTAGGTTGTGGAGGGTGTTCTTTACAGTATTCTAGATGCTTTCAATGAATAATGTGGCCTCGAAACTTAGTGTCTTATAAGTATATTTTCCTTAGGACTTCTTAAGTCAGTAGCCATGGTAGGAAGAGGTCTGGATTAAGGGGGTGTTTCAGAGACCTAAAACTGTTTCTGTTCCATATGAGATGAATCTCACTTATGGTGGCAGCAACACATTGTTCTTTTAATGCACATTGTATAGTGGTTTAAAAAAAAAAATCAGCCTGCCCATAACAGTGATCCATTGTCCCATCATGTTCTTTTTCTGTCCCACTACAGTGTCTCTATTCCGCTGTTCCCTGTATTCCATCATAAACCTCATCTGTTGTCACAATATTCTGTCATATAATATCCATCAAGTTGTAACAGTTAACATCACCATGCTCTCAACTCTGCTGTCTTCCATATTCTATTATAGTGCTTTATAGTCCAATCATAGCACTCCCCTATCCATCAGTGTCCAGTTTTTCTATTCTGCACCAGTGTACCAGCTAAAGTGCTCAGTTGTTCTATCAGTATTCTACTGTTTCAGCACAATGTTCCTCTGCCTTATCACCTGGTTCTTCTGCATTATCTCAAGGGTCCACTGTGCCTCTCTTCTATACCATTATACCAGTACTCCTGATCAGTACATAATTATAATTGCCCAGTAACAGTGCTATACTATGACATTGTAATGCTTATCTTTTTGGTTTTTTGATTTTAATCACTGTGCTCTTCTGTACCATCACAATGTACTGTTGTTATATCTCAAAACTACTCATTGCATCAGTCTCTATTGTTTTATAGCACTATGTTGCGGTTCATCGTGAATGCTCTTCCATCCTATTTCCATGCTTCATTTTCTTATCACAGTGCACCACAATACCCATCACAGCGTCTCACTTTGTTTCTGCCCTTGAAATATTTCTGATATATAGTCCTACCTGGTATGGAATTTGATATGTAGACCAAGCTAGCCTCAAACTCTCCCTGCCTCCTTAGTGCTAGCATTAAAGGGGTGAGCCATCACATCTGGCCCACTGTTGTTTTTGTCAGTTCTCTCCTGTCCCATTATAATGGTTCATTGTCCCATAGCAATGTTCTACTGTCCAACCACTCACAGGATTTTTATTTATTGCCATACATTTAGAAATCTTGTCACAATGTGTCTTCTTCTACCCTAGTGCTCTCTATCATGTCACAGTGCTGCACTGTCATTACAATCTTCCATTGGCTCACTGTTCAAAGTGATTTTCTTTTTTATTGCACTACTCAATAAAAGTGCACCTACCCACCTCAGTTCCAGTTCTCATCACAATTCTCTATTGTATTGCAATTCCCAGGCAGGTGATCCTGTCAACTCTCAATATTTCTTTGTCCTATTAAGTCAGAATTTCTCTCACCTTTGTACTCATCACAATGGTCCAGTGTCCTATCACAATATTAAATTGATCTAAATTCATCTCTAAAGCTACTTAACAATACTCATGTTCTATCCCAATGTTTCTATGTCCCATATTTTCTTTTGTCCCTTTGTAACATTCATGTGATTCCTTAAAATCTCTAATGTCTGTATCACAGCTCACCACTCACTGTATCCCATTACAGTGTTTATCTGTCCAGTCACAATGTCCTCTTATCCCATCATAATATTCTTATGTTCCACCAAATTGTTCCAGTATTCCGTCTCAATCCTATAGCAATGTTCCACTGCCTGATCACATTCCTCTATCTATTAAAATTCTCCACTGTACCTATCATAGTGCTCCACTTGCTAGGACAGCATTCCATTCTCCAGACACAATACTCAGTCCCATCATAATGTAGCACTGGTTTTCCTGGGTAGCATGGCTACTTAGAAGCCTCATCACTGACGCTCAAGAAAGTACACAAACTCCTTTCCTACAATAGGCAGGGACTGCAAATATACTTACTAAGCCTGAGAAGATCTCTGAAGGGAAGCAGGCAGACACACTGAGAACTGATACTGGGTTGGTAACACACTGTCTAAGCCCTGAGAGAACAGTAGAAACTTAATGGGAAGGGATGCTCTGCGTACATAGAACTTGCAGGACTGGAAGAGGTCAAAATGAACTTCTGGGGGAATCTACCAGGAAAGAATTTCCAATGTTTCCCCACATGCCAGAGCCACCTGGAACACAGGCTACAGAGCCCATTTATGCCTCCCCTCCTGGCACCATGTGCAGCTTGCTAGGGAAAGAAATATCTGAGAACCACTTTTAACCCAGTGCAACTGTGTCAGCAATCTCATCCTATAAAAAATTTTAAAAGTTTCTTATGTAACTCTACTGTAGCATGTATGCTTATAGTAATGCTTGTTTATACACAAGGATTTAAAGGACTCTCTATGCTTCACCTACAGACCATCCCCTTTTATTTGTATGTCTTGTCTTATCTCATACTTCTCTTTTGTGTTTTGTCTGTGTGTTTGTCTCTGTACCACATTTCCAGAGGCCAGAAGAGGGCATCCGTTCTCTAGAACAGGACAAAGAGATGGTGATTAGTGGTTATGTGGGTGTGGGGAACTAATCTCAGGTCCTCTAAAGCCACCTCTATTGCCACCTTTGTACTTTGGGTATGGGGAACCAATCTCTGGTCCTCTAGAACCATCTCTACTGCCACCTTTGTACTTTGTTTATAACCTTCCAGGGCTATACTTCTGGCCTTCATGGGCACCTGCTCTCATATAGTGCACATGAACTCACGCAGGCATACACACATAAAAATCTGTATAACTTTCCTTAATTAACTTATTTAACTCATACTTAACTTACAATAATATACTAAGTATATACTTAATTAACATAAACACGCTTAATTAACTATATCTGTCAGTTTGTAACAGTATCCCAAGTTTTCTTTCCCTGCTACTTTTCCCACTTCATCACCAATCCTGCTTCCCTCCCATACCTAATCTTAGTTACCAAAATGTAATGTGGGTTAACCCAGCCTACTGCATTCCCAGGCAGGTGATCCTGAGCTGTCTAATAAGCTAGCCGAGCATGACAAAAGAGTGAGGCAGAGAACAAAGCACCAATCAGTATTCCTCCATGGTTTCTGTTTGAGTTCCTTCCCTGACTACCCTCAATGATGGAGTGTGATCTAGAAGTGCAAGATGAAATAAATCATTTTCTTCCCAAGTTGTGTTTGGTCAGTATTTTATCACAGCAAGAGAATGAACCTATAAGTTCTTTATAAAGATAAGCAACATTGTCAACCCTTTAGATGAATCTGGAGGGCATAGAGAACCCACATTAATAAAATTTAGAGATGAACAGAGAGCCAATATGATAGTTATCAATGAAATTGACAAAGTCATTAGTTTATACCTTAAAGACATATTCCATGAAACTAGAAAATCTAAAGAAATATCTGTATTTCTAGACACATTTGACTTAAAATTAAACCAAGATGAGATAAATGCAGGCATGGTTCAATATAAGTCAATAATTTAATGTTATATATTACATAAATTGGTTCAAGGACAGAAAACACACGGTCATCTCCACGGATGCAGAAGAGGCTTTCTGAGAAAATCCAGTGTCTCCCAATAAAAGTTCTGAAGAAACTCAGTAAAAGGAATATACATCAAAATAATAAAGTCTGTATGTGACAAACCTATTATAGCCAATAATAGAGAACTAAAGCATTTCCATGATAATCAGGAACAGGACAAGGGTGTCCAATTTCTCCATTCAATACAGTCCTTGAGTCTTAACTAGAACTATGAGACAAGAGAAGCACAGGATAAAGAAAAAGACAAAGTATAATTAGCAGGTGATGAATATAGACCTTAAACCATTCATCAGGAAACTGACAACACTTTTAGCAAATTGGGAGAATACAAAAATTAATAAAAATTGAGAGTCTTCCTATATATACCAATAGCAAATATACTGTGAAAGAAATCTTTAAGGTAAAAAAAAAAGACGGAATAAAACTAAGGTTGTAAAAGATCTTTACAATGAAAAATTTAACACTCGGGAGGCAGAGGCAGGCAGATTTCTGAGTTCGAGGCCAGCCTGGTCTACAAAGTGATTTCCAGGACAGCCAGGGCTATACAGAGAAACCCTGTCTCGAAAAACCAAAAAAAAAAAAAAAAAAAAAAAAAAAAAAAAAAAAAAAAAAAAAAAAAAAAAAAAAAAAAAAAAAAAAAAAAAAAAAAAAAAAAAAAAAAAAAAAAAAAAAAAAAAAAAAAAAAAAAAAAAAAAA